>VYZU01045407.1:15004-67499 GCA_013401355.1 Ceyx cyanopectus | reverse complement strand
GACTCGATCTAGGTGATCCTGCTATGCCAGAGGGGTTGGACTAGGTGTTGGACCCATTGCTCCAACTAACCGATAAGCTTCTCCAGGCTATACTGTTTGTATTCATGAGTGTATTTATACCTGTTAGCATTTGTGTTGTCTTAAAGCTAGCAGGCAGCTTTGTGCTGTAGCATGCTAAATATTTGTTACGTGAGTACAAACAGATGTTTGAAGATCTCCTTTGAAGAAAATCTTTACCTCTAGATTCTCTCCCAAGACTCCTCAGGGACAGAATACATCACTGTATTCAGAACAAAACCTTGAAGGGCAGGGAGAGAGGAGATACCCAGGAATAGTCAGTAGTGCAGAAGGAACATATACATTTCTATTGCATAAATCCTTTACAGCAGCAGGTTGGGTATCAGAGTTTTCATTAAAAATTAATGTGCCAGACATCATTCCTATAAAGCAATCTCTGTTGTGTGCAGATCTTTTAGGCTTGTTTTGACTCATTAGCCAAATTCTTGTCACCCTTAAGAGCTATTGCCTGCAACCTAAATAATCTTATCTGGTCCTAGATAATGTGCACGAATGGCTCTTGCTCACACCTATTGCTTCTCTTAGCTTCTCACAGGGATAGGAAGGCTTCACAAGGCAGGCACAAGAGGCATTAAATAATTTGACTATCAACTCAATTCAGATTAAAAACCCATGAGATACTCCATGATATTTCATGCCACATGCAAAGTAATGGGGAAGGTTAAACAACCTCTGCCTCAGGCAGCTCCCAGTTCATATCAAGATGCAACAGAAAAGCTGAGAAGGGAAAGTTAAGATGGTAGTAGTGAAACCAGCCAGGATTGTGTGGTGATCTCTGTGTGGGAGGTTGAAGCCAGGACTCTCAAACAACTTAAACCACTATGGTATGGGTTTGCTTTTGTTTCTTCTTTTCTCATGTCTGGGGGAGAAGAGGGTGTGACTGGAAGTTCAGGTGCTAGCTTGGAACTAAGGTGATCTATGTCCAGGTTTCTGCCTTGCCAGTGACTCCTTTGAGTAAGCTTCCATCCCCTAAGCTTTTGCCCCTCATTTTCCAAGGAAAAGCAAAACTTCCATACCCCCAAGGCATATGAGATTAATACTTCAAAGGCTGTGAGGCATTCAGGTATGGTATGAGAGAGTCATCTCAGGCCTTGCATTCAGTCTGCATTACCTTTTGACTCTATGCCTTGCACAGCAAAGGAGATCCTCTAGAGCATTCAGTGTCTCTGAATTTCAAATGCAAAGCAACATTTGACCTGAGCTACATGCAGAAATAATGTTCTGCTGTAAATCTCTCTAGTTCACTCTGCAGAAAGTTTTCCCTCCACTTTACCTCATTTCACCTATCTTGCATTTCTTGCATAAAACATAAAAACTATTCAGATGTATTTTTATATAATTCATTTTATTTTCTTAGTAACCACTCTTTTGTCTTGCCTAATTATACTTAATCTGAAACTATTATTCCTCCCTTCTTCCTCCTCCTCTTCCTCATCCATGACCTCAGGCAGGAGCCCCTCATTGCTGGGATACCTGATAGGACAGTAAATACCAGGATTTACAGACACCTTGCAATGAGGAGTGGCTGATTGGAGCTAGCCACGGGGTATATTGCAAGAGGGGAATCCTTCCCAGTTCCTATGTCCTGCTCGGTGCCCAGGTGAGGCTGAGTTGAGGTGTTAATCCTTTAATCTGTACCAAGTTCACTGTGGGCAGGACGGAAGCTTAGTGCCTGCTGAGCAAGAAGCTGGGGAGCACCTTGGCTCCTCGATGGGCTGGGCCTCCAAGAAACATTGCAGTGCAAAACAGGAGTTTGCTGAAGGGATAGCTGGAGAGAGAAGGTAGTAGGGGAAAGACTATGGGATCGCTGTGGATTCAAACCTATAAAAGTGCTGTCTCTGCCCTCACCTTACCTTTTTTTTTCCTTACTTGCAAGAAGGGAGATCTAGCAGCTAAGATATTAGCATAGGACTCAGGAGACTTACATGGTTTACAGAGTTCGTTTTCTTTGTCTTAGATCCCTGAAACAGTGTCCTTAGGATGGCAGTCAGCAAAGTGGCAAAGGCAGGAGTGGGAGAGTGGGATCAGAGACAGAACGGAGCCCATCCTTGTCTACAGCAAGAAAGAAACTGTTCGACTGATTCAGCTGTAACATGAAACTGAATCTGCCAGCTGTTGGGGCCAGACAGTTTGTCATACTGTGCTCCTGTGCCCTCTCGTTCAGAGAGAAGAGGGGTTTTCTTCTCTTGTAGGCATGAAGCCTGTGATGATTAAAGAGTCCAGTAAGGACTGTAGCAATGATCACAAAAGTTCTTAGCTAGGAGCCTGGCAGCTGCTTGCCTTACCCTTTTTTACTCACCACCCCCCAAAGTGGTCTGAGTGGGACAAAAGATGCTGTTTTGGAGGACAGCTGACTGCTGTGACTTTCCATGATGATATGGTGCTTACATCAATGATGTAGGTAACAAATCTTTTCAAAGGTGGTGGACCCTACAAGTAATTTTTACAGCAGATTTCCTTGAGTTAGCAATGAAATCTGTGATGGTCTTGTTCTGACATCTGCAATCCTAGTGCAAAAAAATCAGTGTGACTCTTGCCTTGTGTTTTCAGCTGAAGCTTTACCAAGGACAGAAAAGAAGATGCACCTTTCTCTCTCTCTCTCTCTCTATTTTTTTTTTATCATCTGCATGTACAAATAATGTTTTTCTGGTGTAAATTGAGAGGCATAGGGTTCCGTGGGAGTGATTTGCTTCTAGGAATTTATTTCACATGGCTGTGAGTGGCTCAGCAAGATAGGATCACAGAATGTCAGGGTCCGGAAGGGACCTCAAAAGATCATCCAACCCCCCTGCCAGTGCAGGATCACCTAGACCAAGTCACCCAGAAACACATCCAGGAGGGTTTAAAATATCTCCAGAGAGGGAGACTCCATAACCTTCCTGGACAGCCTGTTCCAGAGCTCTGTCACCCTCACAGTGAAAAAATTCCTCCTCATGTTTACATGAAACTTTCTATGCCTCAGCTTCCACCCATTGCCCCTTGTCCTGTTATCGGGCATTACCAAGAAGATCCTGGCTCCATCCTCCTGGCACTTGCCCTTTATATATTTATAAACATTGATGAGGTCCCCCCTCAGTCTCCTCTTCTCCAAGCTAAAGAGCCCCAGCTCCCTCAGCCTTTCCTCATAAGAGAGATGCTCCACTCCCTTCATCATCTTTGTGGATCTGCGCTGGAATCCCTCAAGCAATTCTATGTCCCTCTTGAACTGGGGTGCCCAAAACTGGACACAATATTTCAGAAGTGGCCTTACCAGGACAGAGTAGAGGGGCAGGAGAACCTCTCTTGACCTACCAGCCACACCCCTTTTAATACACCCCAGAGTGGCATTGGCCCTCTTGGCCACAAGAGCACACTGCTGGCTCATGATCAGCCACACATCAACTAGGACCCCCAGATCCTTTTCCCTTTTGCTGTCTCCCAAGAGGTCAGTCCCCAGTCTATACTGATACCTGGGGTTGTTCTTTCCCAGGTGCAAGACTCAACACTTGCCCTTGTTGAATTTCATTAAATGTCCTCCAGCCTGTCCAGGTCTCTCTGGATGGCAGCAAAGCCTTCTGGTGTGACAAGCACTCCACCCCATTTGATGTCATCAGCAAACTTGCTGACAGTGCACTCAGTGCCCTCATCCAGGTCATTGATTAATATGTTGAACAGAACTGGTCCCAGCACTGACACCTGTGGGACCCTACTAGTTACAGGCCTCCAATTAGACTCCATCCCACTGACCACAACTCTCTGGCTTCTTTCCATCAACCAGTTCCAAATCCACCTCACTACCTGGTCATCCAGACCACACTGCCTCAGTTTAGCCAGAAGGATGCTGTGGGAGTCAGTGTCAAATGCCTTCCTGAAACCAAGATAAACCCCTATAGGAGAAAAGAAAGAAGCCCAAACCTCCAAATAACTCTGAAAGAGTGAAAGGGGCCAGCAAGTGAGTCCTCACATCTCCTACTTCCCCAAGATCATGGAAACCTTTCCCAGGGATCTGATATATCTACTGCCAGTGTTAAGCATTTTGCAGTTTGGTTGGTTTTTTTAAAGAAAAGCTGAGTTACATTAGGAAGTATCATCTGTCTAATCTTAAGTCAAAACAAATAAATAGTCTGGGGTTTTGCCTTTAATTTCCTGTCATGTGCCAGTTTTTCTGGGAACAACATGGGTCTTCTGTGAAATGCTCTGAGAATTTCAGGCAGCTCAATGGCCCCGCTGCCTCCACAGCAGCTGACGAAACACAGAAGAGCTTCAAAAGCCAATGAGCCCATATCCCCCAGGTTGGCTCCATCCATTTCTGCCCTCACTGGCTGTACTCCATGCAGGGTTTCTTGCTCAGTCTCACTTTTCAAGGAGGGACTGTGTCCAGTTCCCTTTTAGGAAAGTCAGTTTTTTAAATTGTCCTTGTTTGAAAGAAAATACTGCATTAGGCTGGAGTGAAAACAGAGGGCTAAGCACTCTCTGGCATATGCTGCACTGATGTGAAGAGGCTGATCCATGAGTCTAGCAAGTTTTGCTCATTTCTGTACCATGCAGTGATAAGCCAGCACTCATGGTGCTTTTCCTTTAAACTAGAGCTTACTCCCAGGACCCTACCAGTAATTTGATCCTGCTTTGATAAACCATCATGCAGACACAATGTTTAACTGTAGTCCTAATGACCTGTGTTAATTAGAAATCAAAGGACCCTTTCTCAGGAGAAGGTTCTTTAGTTCCAGTATTTTCCTAAGATAATTACACCAAGAACATGTATTACCCCCCATGTAGTTTAATTTATTGCTCACTATGTCTAAACTGCTGTGTGCCATTGCAATGCATTATTTTGTCATTTCCACCCCATCATTTCAAAATAGGTTGCCTATTTGTTTAAAAGTACAACAAAAACTATAAAGTCCTGGGGAGAAAGATGCCATATCTTTACTGCCATGATATACAGTCTGATGGTTCTATTTCACTTCCTGGTAGCAAAAAATTGAGAAACTCTTTGACTCTTCATCTCTCCCCTGGCTTCTAAAATAGCAAGAGATAAACAGGAAAAAGGGGAGACACTTTCTGTTCGATATTGTTGTCTCTCAAGTCAGTTCAGGGTCTGATATTAATAACTTCCTGTTTTGTTGTCTTCTGACAAGCAAAGAACCTTCGTGTGCCTCGGTGTTTCAGCCTGAACTCAGGCAACTACATGACTAGTGTGTTCCCATGCTCCAGGCTGCAAATTCTACTTTTCTGCTTACCTTTGGGCTAAAATTTTAGAATTAGAAGTCTAATTGCTGAAAATCAGGTGTCTCAATCCACAGTTAGTTGCCAAAATAAAAATGACCTGGCTTGACAAAACAGTTGAACATCTGCAGACCCTATAAGCATCTTGGGACTTGAGAAGGCAGAATCTATATAAATGAGATTAATTATATGTAGGAAATCAAATAAAGATCCTAATTTTGAAACTCGGGGCTACTGTTCATTGCTAAGGATGTGCTCAAAAGCTAGAAACAGAAAAGAGGATCTGCAAAAATGTGGAGAAAGTTGCATTTATGTAATAACACTTGTGTAAGAGGCTTGTGAAATCTGAATTACTTCCTCTGGATAATATCTGCTTTGCTACCTGCTGAAGAGGTGGAAACCCCCCCAGATACCTAATGTATGTCTACTGCCCATGTCTGCTGCTCTGCATAACCAGGAGCCATGTCCTAGTCATGGTGTGCAACAGGACAGCTTGGACATAGCGGTTCTATGAGATTTCAAAACCAAAATAGCTAATCAAGTTTTAAATCAGTGCTGGGTTGAAAAGACTAGCAAGTGGTCCAGCTGTGAGTTAATTCATTAGTTGCAGTAAATATCACCAGGAGAGCTTGTCCAAAGGAAATGTGAAGCAGCTGAGAATAAATATAGTTAAAACTAATGTAAAAGGTTTTTACATCTGTCAACCAGTGGACTGGGAGACTCCAGGCTTTGGAGAGAAAACCAGGGTCAAAGAAATAAAAATTTGAGTACTGAGGATAAAATGCTAGTTCCCACTGAGTGAGTGTAAAAACAACAATCTTACTGCTACAGGGACCTAATTAGAGACTGAATCTCACAACTGACTGAGGTCTCCTCCAGGACACTGAGAAACTTGAACTGACAAAGCAGTCCATTCAGACCAGCAGCAGGAGGAGACTGTTGCTTCAGGGACACACTGAAATGCTAAGTTTATATAGCTGTGGTCATTTCCAGTGTTCTTGAATCCTGTAGTCTGTTCAGTGCTCACTTAGGACCAGGGGGAGCTACTTAATTCTCTTGCTTAGTCAGCACAGCATCATCTGGGTCTTACAGAAGGCAGCAACAGGCTCCCACAGCTGTGTATCTGAGTGTCTGGAGGAAATGCACCAGAATCCATTTTCCCAGGCAAATATGAGTTAATTATCAACATTAACAAGAGAAAAATTCACATTTCTATAACTCATCTGATTAATCACTGCTTTTGTTGGTCTCTAAAACATGCAGATCATGTGTGGGTCCTCAGGCCTTCCTTGAAACACCAGTGCTGTCAGTCAGCAGGTGGTTCACTCTTAAGCCTTGCTGCAGGACTCAGCTCTCCCACCTCACTCCAACTACTGCCCATCTGAGACATTGTCACTCTTCTCTCCCTCATTCTGGAAACACAGAAACACTGTCTGCAGTGTGTACTCCTGCTCTTAACTGCTCCCTCCTACCTCTGAGCTGCAGTCTATTACCTCTTCATCAATGTGCCAAGCAAGGAACTCCTCAAGTTATGTTTTTCTTTTGTTTAGTGTTTTTTCTAAGCAGCAACGAGTTTTTTGCTAGACTTCCTATAAGACTAGCCAGTTTTGATCCCTGGTCCTTAGCTCTTGTCTTCAGGTGCTAGGAAGGGATGCACCATCAGGAGTCATCCTCTGGAGTGGATGAACATGGGGTTCAGCAGGAAGGAATTATTTTAGCTGTTTTTGCTTCTAAAGGCACTTTCTATGTAACCCTGTCCCTGCAGAGGGATTCTGTGCATGTGAGGCTTCAGGGGAACTCAGGGATCCCTTCCAGTTTGTGACTCCTACCAGACTCTTTTTTTTGTGGCAGGATTTTCCAGCCCTATGGAGGGCTCTGCCTTCTGAGACTGCCTGTGGAGCTCAGCCCTCCTGGGAAGAGTGGGGGTGACTGCTCGGGATGGGTAGGTATATCAGAGGGCAGGGGTTTACTGGTCTGCTCTGGATCTGGGCTCTGATAAGTGACCTGCCCAGAGAGAGCTCAGTACCATTAACATCTCACAAGAATATTTTCATAACCAAAATAAATAAACAAACTTTTTGTTTTTTGTTTTGTTTTGTTTTGTTTTGTTTTTCCCTAGGGAGACAATTTCTTCTGTGCTACTAGTCTGAGACCACTTTTTTGGCTTATCCTGTATTTTTACCATATGCAACAAGCCTTAACCACTTCATCTGGGGCTGTTATTCATGTGAGGCCAACATAAAATATTTCTGGCTTTTCTTTTCCATTTTTTTCTGGCCCTTCCATGTTGATAATGTCTTCACTTCTGTATATATGTTTTCTTCTTGAACATTTTAGTTCTCCTCTCTTGTAATATTTAAAATCCTTAATTGCCTGATATTGCAGACAGAGAGTATTAGTTACCTTCCATCACTACTCTGGCCACAGTGACTTCCTTTGCTTGACAAGCTGATTACTTTGTCAAGGTGAAGGTTAATTCTGTCTGAAACATCTCCATGCGTCTTGTGCCAGATTGCTAGTTTCTTATTGGACATGCTGTTTCTCCAGACACAGAATACCAGGAGTAAAACTGGGACTTGAGGAGCTTTTTTCCCCACTTCATTAACAGTGCTTTCACATTGTCCAGTGGGTAAAATTGAGGCAAAACAGCAAAACCCAAGTAAATTATATGCATTTTGTAGCAGTTCCCAAGGACAAACAGGTTGCATTGTTTGTGAGTTGCAAGCCAGGTCAAGAGGGCTGGATCTTTCATGGAAAAATTGCTGACATTGGACCCAAAATGTCATTGTTAAGGTAATAAAAACATCCACATTTATCTTATTTTTTTTTTAATGATTGATATGTTATAAGGAAGTGGCATCCAGACCACTATAGATATTAAAAATTTGGGAAACAACAGTAAGCAACAGAGAGAACAAAAAAACAGTGAGTTATTTCTGAGAAGATAGGGATACTGAGTCCTAATGAACCAAATGCTTCAGGAGACTGTCCCCCAATAGCCAAATGTCACCTGGGACAAGAGTGTGGACAACAGTTTTGTAATGTTACTTAGCAAATGTCTCAACTTCTTGAACTTGTTGCAAAAGATAAAGGAAAAGGTTGGCAAGCATTATTATCTGGTGATACTGGAACATTAATTTCTCTAACCACGTGTGGTGTTAACGGGCCATCTTGGATACCTGAGCAGTCAAGTCAAAGGAAAGCAGTGTGTAGACTTGGTTTTCAAAGGCATCTATTTCAAATAAGTGTGAAGCTACTTTTCCTTTAGGAATTCATTTTCTCCTGGCATATTTTAATAAAAATAAGAATATAAACAAAAGCATGGTATGCTTGTAAGTTGAATCTTGGGACCAACCCATGCACAGTTAAAGCAGCTCTGAGTGCAATGTGACCACAGAGGGCAGCTTTACCGTGAGGGTGGTTGTCATGGCTTAGGGTCAGGGCAGCCCCCAGACAGATAACAGATGTTCTCTTTTAACCCCCCTCCCTCCCCAAAGAGGAAGAGAAAATTAATAAGGGAGAGAGACTTAGCCATTAGAAAAGGAAACTAGAACAGCTTTAATGAAAATGAAAATAATAATAATAAAAATTGAATATATATAAATATGTACAAAACCAGTATCAAACCCAACCCCCCTGATGGTAATTATGTCACTGTCACTGATGCTGTGGAGTTGGCACCAGCAAAGTCCCAGACTGGGCCCCATAGCAGATGGGAGCTGTGTTCAGGAGGTGGATTCTGACACCGTGTTCAGGAACACACCAATTGGGGTCAAAGGGAGAATGGACAGAGTCCTCCTTGGTGCTCTGAGGGGGAGAGCCCCTCAAGAAAGGAATAATGACAACGAACAACCCGAGTTGAGAGCCCCAAGCCAAGAACCTAGCCGGGCCTAGCCTAGAGACCCTCTGGATCCCAGAGCTTTATATACTGGATATGACGTTATGTGGGATGGAATACCTCATTGGTCAGTTTATGGTCACCTGTCCCACCCACTCCTTCCCACAGGTGCGGCCTTTTACTTTCTGCACCCCTCAATGTGGTACACAAGATCCAGCAGAGCCCTTGGCAGTAATGCTAAACATGGGGTGTTATCACTGCCAGAAGCAGCCACTGTCTGTGAGAACATGCTGCTAACTTCAGACACTGCAGTTAGAAGAACTGAGCTGAAAAGTAAAATCACTGTACAGAATTTGCTCGGTTCTCACTCAAACCAGGACAGTGGTGGGGCACAGGAACAGGCTGCCCAAAGAAGCTGTGGCTGCACCTTCCCTGGAAGGGTTCAAGGCCAGGTTGGATGGGGCTTAGAGAAACATGGTCCAGTGGGAGGTTTCCCTGCCTATGGCAGTAGGGTTAGTACTAGATGATCTTTAAAGGGCCCTTATAACCCAAACTATTCTGTGATTCTGTACTGGGCCACTCTTTTCTCTGGCAGAGATGGTCCTTGGGTTGATCTCACAGGATCCCATAGTGAGCCCTTAGCGACAAGCATTGTGTCATACCATACATAACAAGGCAAGGATGTGTTGGGGCACCCATATATTGACCTACCTCAGACCAGCTTCATACAAGAATGAAAAAGCAACATATATCCACTATTTTTGTTTGTTTGTTTGTTGTGGGTTTTTTGTGGTTGTTTGGGTATTTTTGTTGGTTTGCTGTTGTTGGGGTATTTTGGTTTGGTTTTGGTTTTGTTTCTGTTTGTGGGTTTTAAAACTTTTTTTTTCCCCTGGTGTTTGTGGGAAGGAGGAAAAGCACCTTTACTGTCTGAGTTTATGACGATCCTGCTTCCTCTGGGTGGAAAGGAAGACCCCTCTTCTCTCTCTGTCTATGAGAGAAGCACAGACAATGGGTGTGAGTGATTATAAAGAAGGTCTCTTGGTGTAGACCTTGTTCTTTCCAGGGACCTGCATCCCAGCCACTCCCTGCTCTGGGCTAGTGTGCTGGGACCCCTTGGCCTGTCTCCCCTGCTGGGCACCCCCCACCCATGTCACTCCCAGCCCTGCCACTTTCTGTCATTGCAAAGTCATAGATGGGGGAGCAGGCTCCAAGGGATCCATAGGGTATCCAACAGGGATATTTCCTTGAAGTACACTAATAAAGTGTTTTTTCTGGGGGCGCTGCAGGCAGGACCAATCATGAGTTTCCCTCTGCAGTAGGCAGCACTCTGCTTTTTCATGTAATTTATTACTTGACAACTGTTTTGGTGTGTTTCCCTTGTGGCCAGTAGCCAGGAGGGCTCACACTTGGGACACCTCCACCTGGTGCTCTGCCAAGGACAGCAGCAGAGTCCTCTCGCCAAGGGCGGTGGCCACCAGCCCCAGGCACACAGCATCCTTCCCTGCCACTAGCCTGACCCTCCCCTTGAGACCTACTTTTGCTAAGAGAGGCAAGGTAACCTGACTGCTGAAAATAGCTGGGAAAGCAGCCAGCAGAGATTAATGGAATCATTAACGTCCCCAGTTTATTTATAGGCTTAAAAATGACCCAGACCTGCAAACTGAGCACAGTTGCTCTGGTTAACGCAGGGAGTCCCAGGTCTCCTGCTTCTTCCTTTCCCCTTCCTGCTATTTCATCCTGACTGCTGGGACTATCACAGAATCACAGAATCACAGAAATTAGAACTATAGACCTTCTGGAGCAGGGACTGTGTCTCATTGTAAACTCACGTTGTAAATAAACCTTCCTAACTAAGGAGATACACAGGGATAATCTTTTCTGTGAATGCTTTATTTCTCTGCTGTCCTTCCTCCACCCAACTCTTTCTGTGCTCACTGTGTCCTGTGGCCCCTCTATAGGCAAATTATCTTTATGATGTATGTATTCTTGAGGCACAGGCTGAGCAGTCATCACAGACATTAGTGACTTTCCACCTTGGGTTTTAAACTGTGAGCTCTATGGGAGGAAGGCTTGGAATCTCATAGCTGTGGAGAGCACCTAGGACACATGGGGCCCTACTGAGACATGCAGATGTAATTAATGACAATGGAGGTCTTCTTACAGGAGTCAGCAGAGCCAGCCCAGCTCCCAGGTCCTCCAGGAACCTCACAGGACTAGCAAGAAAAGAAAAGCACTTTGCGTGTGTTGGCCACAGAAGAGGGGTTTTCAGCATGTGACCTGTGGCTGCACTACCTGGCCTGGTTCCCAGCATTTGGTGAAAGGTAAGTGAGAAAGGCAGCTTGTTGTCAGCAGGCACCAATCCAAGGTATTGACTGTGTGACTGGGAGATGGCTCCATGCATGGGAGAAAAAAGTAAAAATACCAGTAAGGACCTTTCCCACCCAGAAACATAGATAATCATTGTGGCGCCTCATAGAGGTGAGGCTGTTTCGGAGGGCAACAACCCTGCACTTTGCTGTTGTGTCAATGTGATTTAAACTCCTGTGTCAGTCCCTCTTTGGCTCTCTGTCTTCTAGGGACTGAAATAAAGAACTGACAGAGAACTGCTCAGATTGCTGTTGTCTTTTTTTCCTTTGGGCAATGGGACTACTTTCGGACACACTAAAGGAGCACAAAATGCTAGAAGGATTTTTCTGCCATGGCCACTACAAGTAAAACCACAACCCTAGGATCCCCTTACTCCTTCAACATCTAGTGGGCTTGAGGCATCTCAGTGCCTTGCTTTCCCTTCCCTTCTTACCCACTTGGATTCCATGCTCTGGGTCCCTTTCATCACCACCCGGACCCAGTTCTCCACTGCAATGGACAGGATGATGCCTTCTCAGCACCTCACCTTCTATGCCTATTACATAGGACCATGACACCTATCCAGCTTTATATAGTCCTTTGAATGACAAAAGCATATGTTCAATTATTCAGTCATCCAAAGATTATAACAGGGAGAGTATTTAATTCCATGTCTGATACCCATGAGAGCCTATATTAATTTTAAAGTCTTCAAAGAAAAAGGCAGGTCTTAGGCAGCACCTCAGATAAAGGGTAGAGAAAAGGTAATGTTTTCACTCTACTCATCTTAGGAATCACAGACTCACAGATATTAGGGGCTGGAAGGGACCTAGAAGATCATCTAGTCCAACCCCCCTGCCTGAGCAGGATCACTTAGACCAAGTCGCCCAGGAACAGATCCAGGCGGGTCTTAAGCGTCTCCAGAAATGGAGACTCCACAACCCCCCTGGGCAGCCTGTTCCAGAGCTCTGGCACCCTCACTGAGAAAAAGTTCTTTCTTGTGTTGAGCCTAAACCTCTTGTGCTCCAACTTGCACCCATTGCCTCTCGTCCTGTCATTGGACGACATTGAGAAAAGTCTGGCTCCATCCTCTCTACACTCACCCTTAACATATTTATAAACATTAATGAGGTCTCCCCTCAGTCTCCTCTTCTCCAGGCTAAAGAGCCCCAACTCTCTCAGCCTCTCCTCATAAGGGAGATGCTCCACTCCCCTAATCATCTTGGTGGCCCTGCGTTGGACTCTCTCCAGCAAATCTCTATCTTTTTTGAACTGGGGTGTCCAAAACTGGACACAGTACTCAAGGTGGGGTCTCACCAGTGCAGAGTAGAGGGGGAGGAGAACCTCTCTTGACCTACTGGCCACACTTCTCTTAATGCATCCCAGGATGCCATTGGCCTTCTTGGCCACGAGGGCACATTGTTGGCTCATGGTCATCCCCCTGTCCACCAGGACCCCCAGGTCTCTTTCTCCAGAGCTGCTCTCTAGTACATCAGCCCCCAGCCTGTACTGATACATGGAGTTGTTGTGCCCCAGATGCAGCACCTTACACTTGCTCTTATTAAATTGCATTAAATTTCTCCCTGCCCAGCTCTCCAGCCTGTCCAGGTCTCTCTGGATGGCAGCACAGCCTGCTGCTGTGTCAGCCACTCCTCCCAGTTTGGTGTCATCAGCAAACTTGCTGAGGGTGCTCTCTACCCCCTCATCCAGGTCATTGATGAATATATTGAATAATACTGGACCCAGCACTGACCCTTGGGGGACTCCACTAGTCACAGGCCTCCAGCCAGACTCTGCTCCACTGACCACAACTCTCTGAGATCTATTCTTCAACCACTTCCCAATCCACCTTATTACACCATAACTAAACCCACACTTCTCAAGCTTGGCTGTGAGAATCCCATGGGAGACAGTATCAAAAGCCTTGCTGAAGTCAAGGAATACCACATCCATTGCCCTTCCCTCATCTAACCATCTACTGATATCCTCATAAAAGGTTATCAGATTAGTCAAGCATGATTTCCCCTTACGGAATCCATGTTGACTATTTGTGAGAAGCCTCCTTTCCTCCAGATGCTTAGAGATGGCATCGAGGACAAGGAAGGAGACACTTCTCATGTTGTTTCTCATCTAAATTCCTGAATATCTAACCAAAAAAGTCGGCACAACTTTCTTTCTGAAAGGCTGATGTCAGACTAGATGAGTGAGTCTTGTAATAAAAGAGGTCATCTACATCTCAAATTCATTACCTGCTTTTCAAAGTGAACATAAAACATGATTTTTAAAAAATATTTTTTTTTAGCCAAACTGCATTTTGGCTGTTAAACAGCTATTGCCTGGACCTCAGTGATGCACAGCTTCTGTGGAATTACTCACCCCAGATACAGAAAACAACAGCAGGGATGTTTTTATCACTGTTTCACTAGGCTACACCCAGTTGTAACCATATTTAACCTTCCTTTTTTTTAGCTGCCAACACTGGGTGGCACTAAGTAAATCCTCACATTTTACAAAATTGACTCTTAAAAACTTGAGTCACAGTTATTTGGCTCAACTCTGTCCTGACAACAGATTATTTTGTTTGAGAAACGTTTGATCATGTGGTTGTTGCAGCAGAAACATCTGACTTCTGTGGCACGTTTTTATTTTCCTTGGTTTATTAGGTTGTTGAAGCTCTCCTGTAACTCTATCCTCATAGGTTTGGTAAAGATGCTATGTGCTGTTGAGCTTGAAAACCAATTTTCCTGTACTGAGGTGAGAATTGATGGCATATTTTAAAATAGCGGTGCTTTATGCTAGAGATTTAAATGACTCTCACAGAATCACAGTATGGTTGAGGTTGAAAGAGGCCTCTGCAAATGATTGGATTGACCAGGGCCAGCCAAAGCAGGTTGACCAGGACTGTGTCACGTTTTAATCATGTTCAAGGACAGAGCCTTCACAACATCTCTGGTCAACCTCTTCTGTTCTCCAACCACCCTTGGAGTAAAAGAGTATTTCAGTTTGTGCTCATTGCCTCTTACCATGTCCCTGGGGACGACTGAGAAGAGCCTGGATCCATCCTTTTTACTCTCTCCCAACCCTAGGTATTTAAACACACCGATAAGATTCTCCCTGAGCCTTTTTTTCCCAGGGGTCAACAACCCCAGCTCTCTGAGCCTTTCCTCGTGTGTCAGCTGCATCACTTATGCATCTTCCAGGGATTCACTCCATTATTTCCATGTCTCTCTTTGACTGGGGAGCCCATAACTGGACACAGCACCGCAGATGCTCACCAGTGTTTAGCTGATGTGATCATTTCCCTTGACCTGCTAGTGACACTTTTCCTCATGCATCTGAGGAGGCTGTTGGCCTCTTTTACCACAAAGGCATCGTCTTGGTCAGCTTGTACACCAGAACTCTTACTGGCAGCAACTATGGTATTGCTTTGGCCCCTTCTCAACACGTGTGATACACTCAGAGCTTGGAAAGTTGACAGAATTGTGCATTGTCCACTTGCCAGGGAACCAGACTCAGAAGGCAGCCCCTGGGGAGGCTCCAAAACCCAAGCAGCAACATCCCTCACAGGCCCCTGCTAGAAACCCAGGTTTGAAAGCAAAACACTCTTTGTTTTGATGGTTTGGTTGGTTTGGTTTTGTTTGGTTTTTCGTTCCCTCAATTATCTCAGGTGAACTGTGGGCTTTTAAGAAGTGCCAGTATCTCAGTGTCTGCAGCTTTTGGAACTCTGTGCTGTGTCTGGGATTCTGACAACACCAGCCAGTGCTGGATTTCCTTAGTTGCCCATCCCTGAGAGCTCTGTTTCCAAGTTCCTCCTCTCCCTGGCTGGTTGCCTGTTACTTCCCTCCTCACAGGGTGGTTTTCACTTTCTGTTTTCAGGTGAAGAGCCAGGAGCCACTCCATTCAGTAGTATTGTTAGACATGGAAAGCCATGGTGATCTTGAACCAGTTCTGCTCTTAGTCAACAGTAGCTCATTTGTTCTTCTTTCCTCAGATGAGCTCTTTAGGTGTACTCTTTCTGGAGTGATTGGAGGCATCTGAAATGCAAATGTAGAAGTTAACAGGTGTCAAAGACCAGATGACCAATTACTGCCTTAGCTCTGAAAGACAGATCCCTTGGGTGTGTTTGCTCAGCTCAGCTGAGATCAGTTCTGATGCACTAAATGTGGTGGCCACGCTGCATCAGCCTTCCTCTGCACCTTAGCAGAGCTGCAGGCTGGTGGTGACTTTGCTTGTCCCTTCAGCAGCAACCCCACCTTTGAGGGGAAAGGCTTTAGTTGTCATGCTGTTTGTGGACCTCACATACCTCTGTGGTTTCTGCTTCCACACCTGGTGCTCGTAACTCCTCAGCAAATGCATCAGCAAGCCCAGACACCTCCTCTCCAAATAGTTCCCCATGGTGTTCAGTGAGGAACTCCACCAGCCATGTCACCTACACTCAGTAAAACTATTGGTTTCCAGCCTGCTGGCTGAAAATGGGTCAGACAGCCTTTCCCACTCCTGACCCTCACTTCTGCTCACAAAGCTGCAGTTGTGGGACTGCCCTTCCCATCAGCTTCTCCATGAGCATTTGTTAAAGAGAGGGTGCAACTAGGTTCGTCTCACAGCAAAGCTTCAGTGGGTCTGGGAGGCTGTAACCAGCTGGTAATCACAGCACACTTTCCCTGTCACCTGCACCAGGATGTCTAGGGGGACTGTGTGCTCCTCAGCTGAGCTGAGCAGATTTAGCACTACAGAGATGGCCAGGATGCCATTTTGGGGGTAGAGAGGGGACGGAAGGGACACAGCATTGCAGTTTAACAGGCAGCTGGGTCACCTGGGCTCCTTCTTCTCCTTTTGGTGGCCCGGCCATGGGGAAGAGGTAGAGAAAGAGCTTTGTGAGACCCAAGTTGCCATTTCCCTCTCTTACAGCCCAGGAAGCACTTCCAAGCTGCCCAGAAACAGCCAGGTACCACTCAGCAGTCAAGCAGAGAGCAGTGGTGAGGATGAGACTAGGCAGGTGTTAGCTGGATCAAGCTGGAAAAAGCCTCAAGAGCTGTCCACAGATGTGGGGGCATAACTCCCAAGTTCAGGCGCAGTGTTTCTGCATCATATAGATACACCTTTAGCCTCCCTGCCATTATGTGATCACAGGTTCCCCAGGCTTACCCAAGGACAGTGCTGACAGGGGCTCTTCACCACACAGGAGCTGCAGAAGGAGAGGAGAAACAGCCTGGGTACTCCCCAGACCACAGGCAGAGGTGGGTGCTGGCACAGCCCTGCCCTGTGGAGATGTCCACAGATGCAGGCAGGACAGAGTCCCATGGTGCAAAACAGAGACACTGCCCATGCCTCTGGTGGGACACGGCACTGAGAATCACTGGGAAGTGATTTGTGGAGATGAAGGGCCAGATGAGGATGAGGGAGTTGGTGGACTTGTCTTCCTCCTCCTTGGTGGCATTGCTAGCCACCCCATTTCCACTGATCAGCACCTGCAGTTGGCCAAGGCCTAGGCAATTTTGGATGTGGGGCATAGCCACATCTGCAGAGAGCAATGACCTGGAGGTGGCCAAGCCTGGTGGCACCCCTCTAGTGTCCTCCTGCCACAGGCATAGCCATAGGTGCTTCAGCACCAGAGTGCCAGGTACCTGGGTCTGCTTCTTGAGTGTCCCTGCCCTGGTGCCAGGGCTTGTGAGGAAAGGCAGCTGTGGTCCACAAGGTTTACTTGGGTTTGACACCAAAGCACTGCTGAAGAGGAGAACCCTCTTCCTTGTGACACGGCCCTGGGTCATGTCCACGTGCTGCTGGAGCCATGTCTGGGCTGGTGCTTATCAGGGTCAGGGCCGTCCCTGCAGAGCAGATGGCACTAGCCATGAGCTAGCTGTGCCAGTGTGTCCCCGAGCCACAGGTGAGCCTACCCGGGGCCACGGCAGCACTTCAGCTGGCCCATCCACACTGCCAAATCAACACAGCATGTCCAGCCGTCACACCGTGGGGAGAAGGCAGGGGAGGGGCACTGGGGAGGCCCTCTCCATTATACCCATATTTCTCTTGTGCTGGGGAGCCCAGCCCTGGGCACAGTGCTGTATGCATGGCCTCACAAGTGTTGAGCAGAGGGATGCTGTGGGAGATAGTGTCCAAAGCCTTGTTAGATATATATAATACCCAGTGCTACTCCTTCATTCTCCAAGACACTCATGTCATCATGAGTTAGTTGGTAAAGCATGGAGTCCCCTTCATAAAAACATAATGCCTTCTCCCAGTCATATTCTTGTCCTCACTACCTAAGCTTTCTCCATGTCCTGTATGACCAGTTCTCCTCTCCTCCATTCAGCAGAAGGCCCACATTTTCTAGCTGTAGAAACCTTCCAAGTTGTTCTTCATGACCCTCACCAGATTTAGCTCTAGGTGGGCTTTGGCTTTCCTAACCCCACCCCTGAACACTCAAAGAGTATCTTTACATTATTCCTGGCATTACTTGACCTTACATCTCCACTCTGGTGTGCTTCTTTGAGCCTTGTCAGGACCTTTTTGCTCATCCATGTAAGCCCATCTGGTAAGGTAGATCCCCATCGCTTACCAGCAGTCCTCAATCCTCAGAGATGGTCCCACAGCCATAAAAACGAAATCCTTGTCAACAGTAGCTGCACCACAGGATCCACCCACTCTTCCTGAAGCCCTTGCCCACAAACATCAGGATCAAGGAGAAAAATAGCTGGGATCCCATGCCCTTGGCCCTCACCCTGAGAGACATGCAACCATGCTTGATGTGCTCCTGGTCTCCCCTGACTGCTTCATTGGTGGCCTCATGGAAAAGTGGAACCAGAGCCCCAGCAAGCAGCAAACCTCATTAGATGACAGTCTAGATCTGCAGATGGGAGCCTTTGTACCCTGCAGCAGGGAAGTCTCCCACTGCTGCCACTTGCCATCTCCTCCCAGTGTTGTTGGTGGGCTAGGGCAACCAAGCAACTTCCTGGCAAAAGGTCCCTTGTGTCCCTCAGTCCCAACCTTGTGGAGTTGCACCCTCTTTTGAGAACTCAACCTCAAGTGAGGCCACTGGCACTGTAGGAGCTGGCCAGGCCTCATTGGAGGCTACAGCATCCTGAACCACAGCAGCAACCAGGTGGTCCCCAAAGGGCTTCAAAATCTCCCACCAGCCCCAGAGGCTTCTAGGAAATCTCAAAGCAAAGCCTGGACACTGCTATGTCTGATGGCCACCACTGCCAGCTGCATACTCGGAAATTCCTATTAAAATAAATCAGCTTTAAAAGGAGTGCAACCACAAGCATGTGGCTTTCAGGCCTTGCAGGCAGTGAGTGCTCTATAAGTGCCAAGGCTGACATTATAACTGCCTGTAGCAGCTCCATGGGACTTTGTGGGACCTTGCTGACTGATGCCGGTGCATACAGTGATGGAGAAAAGAAAAATCAAGGACAAGTAGTGTGTCCTCAGAGAATGTGTAGCCATTCTCAGATAAGCCACCCATAGAGACCCACTGTCATGACCCAACAACAAAAATCAGCATTTCTGTGTTTGTACCTGTCCATAAGAAGGTGTTTATAACAGACAATAAGTGGTATAACATGATGGGATTAAAAAAAACAGTGTCCTAAAAGGAAGGTCGTTAGCTAAAAATCCTCAATGTGGAAATTAATTTCAGTAACCGAATCTTTACATGGCCATTCTGACAGCAGTGATAGAGGTGTAGCTGAGGAAGAAGCCCATAGAGAGAGATGGAGACTATTGAAGATTCTCAGTGTCTACATTAGAGCCAAAGCAAGCTGATCCATACACTGAGCATTACCTAAAATGTCCCTGCCTTCTCCTATGGCAGTGATGGGTCCAAGTAGATCAAAGTATTTCTGAAGTACAGATTATTCACTGAAAAGCACAATTTCTCATTGACCAAAACTATCTGCCAATTGGTTTTCAATATGTTCTTCAGATTTAACCCATGAAATTAGAAACATCAGAATGGCTTCCTTTGATATTTCTGAAGAGAAAAGTTCTGAATGGTTTTGAAGCTGATCTCACAAGAAAGTCCAGACAAGTCCCATTGGGAGGAGAGGTTTGAACACCCTTTTTGCTGCAGCCAGAGCAAGTCTTTAATTGACATGTGCTACATCTTAAGACAGTGGCCAAACCACAAGCTGTAAGGCAGTCTGCAGCATGATTTGCCTAATCTTCCTGCTCAGGACATAATGTTGTATAAATTATTTATACTGTTTATTGAACCAGATAGAGCAGCAATATCAACAAGACCACGCTGTCCACTCCAGAGAGTTGGCGTGGGAGACAGGAGGTAGTGGTTGAGAGCAGTTATGTCTACACTACTCAAAGCCAGCTCACTAAAGGAGGTTGGTGACATGGTACTTGACTCCAGCTAAGCTTGGTCATGTGTGCTGTGCTTAAAGAACTAAGAGAGAACTAGCATTTTTGTAGCTTTTTGTTTTGTTTGTTTGTTTGTTTTTAATGTGATCCCATCTAGGTTATCCTACTCTGGCAGGGGCATTGGACTAGATGATCTTTCTAGGTCCCTTCCAGCCCCTGACATTCTATGAGTCTATGATTCTATCCCTGGAATAATGAAGATGTTGCTGTGCTCAGCAGTGCCAGGCTTCCATAGTGTAAAACAGTCAGGATGTGTTACATACCCTGGCCTGAGGCATGAGAGCATTCAGGAGAGCTGGAGACTGGAAAGGCTGGTGGGACCATGCCAGAGAAGCATCACAAGGGAAGTGATATAGAGCTTGCCTGTATCACTCTTGAAAGCTATCCCAGAAGCAGCTATGCCCAGAGAAGTACTGCTTGGCAGTTGGAATGAGTTGCTTGTCCAAGTCCAGAGGAGAACATGGGCATGTGCTAACTGACACAACGGGGACAATCAAGGTTAAGGATCCATGAGTCATCTGGGGAGTTGCTTCTGACAGGGTAGGCACAGCTGACAAGCATGTCTACCTTGCCAGCAAAGAGGAGAGGGGCTCTAGTCCTGGACTTCTGCTGATTCTCCACTGGACTCTCTGCTAACTCTGATGCTCAGAGTTGAATCATTCTAAGTAGCTGTTTCTGTAGCTGTTTCCAAGACAGACTTTTCTCCTGGGGAGCAAGCAGTACCTGTGAGCCCAGCAGTGCCACTCTGCCCTTCCCTGCTTCATGAACATGGAATGGCTAATCCAAACTCCTGCCTTGCTATGCTCCAACCCTAGTGTGCCTCTGGTGCTGCCTGGCATACTGGGGGTGATACTGTTTCTAGGAATCCTTTTTTTAAAAAATATTCTTCTATAAGAAAAACAGAAGGTTCTGAA
Source organism: Ceyx cyanopectus (assembly GCA_013401355.1). Classification (NCBI taxonomy): domain Eukaryota; kingdom Metazoa; phylum Chordata; class Aves; order Coraciiformes; family Alcedinidae; genus Ceyx; species Ceyx cyanopectus. The sequence goes on along the minus strand of VYZU01045407.1, from coordinate 46,748 downwards.
ATAGCATCTTATGTGCTTTGAGCATGTTGTAGGCAATAGATTATAGCAGAGGCCAGCTTTTCTTCATAAACCTTGTAGATGAAGACATGATCTCCTTGGGAACCCATGCTTTCTCTCCTGGCAGGGTTCTGGGGTTGACTTCTATCATATTTGTTGAGATCTTAGTTTGACTACTGAGCAGAAAAATCAGCTATTGGCAGATCTGTCTCATCAAATAGACAAAGAACTAGAAGAGGCAGACGTTCTTTGGAGAGAGGCCCTGGCTTTGCAGGGATCAGGGGCATTTGAGCAGAATTCAGGCAGAGGATAAACTCCATGATCTAAGAGGATAACTTGGGGAAAGGGAGTTGCATAGGATTTTTCTATTGTTATAGGAACCTCCACTGTAGTTCAGCTCATGTTGATCAACCCCGAATGCTAGATTCTTAAAAAGTGATTAGTAAGATCATACTGGAAACAGAAACAGATGTACCACCTGTGACACAGTGTATGGGGTTTAGAGGGAGGTTTTGCTGAAACACAATTGTTCTTGACACTGAGATGAGATTCCACTGCTGTCACCTGTCTGTTAGCTCCCAGAAGCTGAACACCCCTTCAGAAATGCAAAGCGAACTGATTGTTTTTGCTGTCAGTGGACTGGTGGTGTAATTCTGGCCAGTGAGTAGATTAAAAGCTGAGCTATGGTGACATCTCAGTCTTTGTGGTAAGACAAGGTATGGACTTTGCCTGAGAGAGTCATTCCAAGTGCCTGAAATTCCAGAGCAGGAAAATCTGGGCTTCAGTCTGAACTTGCGCTTGTGCCTCAGAGCATCTTTTACTTCAGTGAAATGTAAACACTGAAAGATTAGAGATGAGTTTCCTCAGTCCTTCTGCAAAATTGTTTGTATACTGTATCCCTGCCCCTAAACATTCCCCATTTTTGCTGTAGTCACTCGCTGTGGATCTCGAGGACTGTCAGAAGCACTAAGGAGCTCTCATCCAGCAACTGCAGTTATGCTGCTACAGCTGTGATTGTCCACAGCCGTGCTGTCTGTCTTCATCCAGAGCAGCAGAGGATTTTAAGGAATGGTGCAAGGCCGGAGAAGTCAGCACATCCATATGTGGTTTCCTAAATCTAATCTGACATCTTTCTGGCTTTAGCATCTGAAGAGCAAAGTGCACACTTGTGCTGTTCGTAGCTTTGCTGCCTGATAACTGATATCTGGTCTAATAGGAGAAGTGTTGTGGCACCTGGGGAGAACAAGAGCAGGTTCTCTTTGATCCATGGGACACCTTTATGCAGTGCAGCTGCACAGACAGGTAGAAAGCTGTCAGGATTCTTGCTTTCTTCTTCCTTTTTCACATAGGAGTAAATATCACATCTCATACTCAAAGTCTCTGGCAGGCCTCCATTTACAAATATAACTCCTATTTATTATTTATATAGAAACAGAGAAGGGGCATTGTTTTATGAACATGTAATAAAACAGGACACTGCTCCCTGTGTGTTTTAAAGTCCAGGATTTGATCCAGTGGAGGTAAAAGATAGGACCTCAGGCATGAGAAGGGGGTTGCTATAGTGGATCCCTTTGCCAAGACCAGACTTAAATACATGGCATGCCTACAAAGCACAGGCATGGCTTTATGGGGAGGAAGGGAGCTGAGCAGCTGGCTGCCCTCCCTCAAACACTGGTGTTGCAGGGAAAGCTGAGCACCATGCTCCAGAAACACCCCTGAGGATCTTCTGAATGTGGGACCTGCTGGCACTGGGTAAAGCCATTTTCTCCTTATAATAAATTACTTTTATCTGCCTCCCTGTTTCTCCTCTTACCTCACGGCTACGCCCATTAGCTGTCATTGTCCCTGGGGTATCTAATGGCACTAAGGAGAGGGCAGAAGGTGATGTGCCATGAGAAGGAGTAAGGCCAGTTGGATTCAGCGTGCACTTGTACTTCACATTTCAAGAATGCCCTCTCAACCCCTGCTGCCACTCCCAGCTCCCTCCCTTTATGGCTGTCCCCACTGCTTGTTCCCCAGGGTGCTGGAAGGACCTCACTTTGGGATGCTGAAGGGATAGAGGTGACAGCCTGGGGAAGGCAACCTGGTAACTCACCTCCTGGAAGCCAGAGCACATGCAGAGATGAGTAGATGTTTCAACTGCTTAGCCACCCTTTCACCCCAATACTAACCTGCATTGCACGAGACCTGTGTGAACCCCACCAGTTCCATCCACTTCACAAGGGATTTGAGAACCTAAGCCTGTATGATGAGAAAGGAGGTCTCATTTTCTGTTCTTGGTTCCCTATAGAGGCATTTTGACACCTCACAGAGGTATGTGGGACAGGCAAGCACAGGGCATGGGGAAGGAAAGGTGACGATAAATCTTGTGGGGGAACTGGCAGCCCCACCATTAACATCTTCCTTCCCTGGCAGTGGCAGCATCTCTTTGTCCCCTACCCCACACCGACCTAGCTCCCCCCCAAGGATGACACAGCTCTCCCAGGCTTTTGTTTTTCACCCAGGGCTGATTAAAAAATATGTTAGAAGAGGATGTTACAGACCTTTCAAAGGTCTTCATACACCATCACATTCTTCTCTCTGTCCTGGGCCAGGAATTAAAGAGGTCTGGACAACATCCCCCAGCCCCAGAGCCCCAGCAAGTGGGAGACAGTGCCTAGCAGTGAGTCCTTCCAATTATTTCTTTTAACAACACTTTCACTAAATAGTTGATTAAACCTATAAATGTTCTCCCCAAGCACTGTGGGCTCTGCACAAAGACCATGTGCCCACCACCCGGGAAAATAACTGGGTCCAAGCTCCTCACACAGGTCATAACAGCTGAAGGGAGAAGCGATGTTCTCAGGAAGAGCATCTGCAATGGTTATTCTGGGGTAAAAAAAGTCACCTAATATATATTTTCTTCCCTTCAGACTCTTCATATACAAGCCACAGAAACAAAAATAAATCCCAACTCTCTTTTTCCAGGGAATTATTGACAGAAAAATTGAAGGCATGTTAAAAAAAAAAAAAAAAAAAAAAAAGAAAAGAGGAAAGTTGTGTGGAATCCTTCTGAAATTGTCTGAAATCTCTGATCATGCCCACCTGGATGTGTTGGCATTGCTGGGCTGCCTGGGCTTGGACCCAGGAACCCCACACACCAGAGCTCGGCAATGCCCAGGGACTGAGATGTCTGTGCCCCAGGCGACTTTTCATTTGCTTGGTGTTCATACAGCTCAAGCGAGCTCACACAAGGAGGTGCTGGTGGTCCTCAAAGACTGCCTGAGCAGCTGAAAGAGTTTTCTCCTGCAGTTTATCGAGAAAAGCACCAGAGCAGTGCAGCTGCCAAGACAGCGGCAAGGTCCCCACTGGGTGATGAAGGTCTGCATCCAAAGGCGTGCTAGGGCATGTTCTGACATGGAAGCCCAGTCTTAGGGACAGAAACCACTTGATGCTGAATCTACAAATCCCACAACAACCTTGACTTTGCCTCCTTGCCCAAATAACACAGTAACAACTTACCCGCTCACACACCCAATTATTACCATGTATTTTTTACAAGTGTTTAGCAAATGTAACCTCTGTGTTTTATACCTTTCAGTCATTGATCAAGCTGATGTGTTTCTCCTTTAGACAAATAGTCATTACATCTGAAAGTTTACAGATGGGCTTTGAAGTTAATGTTCTCTGAGATGAAGGAGAAAGTTCACACTTCTTCTATTGCTTCCAGCCCCTCTGGCTGCAGACCAGGTAAGACAGCAAAGCCTTCAATTTACAAGTGATGACTATTTTTGCAGGCAGAAAAGCCAAAAAAAAAAATAATAATGGCTTGGATGTTGTAGTGCTCAGCAAAATGCTGGAAAAGAGGGAAATTAATCCAGGAAGCCCATGGACATCTCAGAACTGTTATTTCTCTGTTTATGGTCTCAGCTTCATCTAAGGTTGTGTCTCCCTTCCTTTGCTTTCTTTTCTGTTACTACCATATTGCCTTAGGTTGCCCACAAGCTGCAATTTTTCACCAGCAACCCATGGGGAAGAAAGGCCACTGCAGACAAAAAGGTTTTCCCAAGTTACTAAAAGGTCCATCCCTCTAATTGTCCTTGATTAGGTAAAGGAAATGCTAAATTTAAAGCATAGTCTGTTTAAACTGGAGAGTGTTTAGGCATCCAGTTCCTTCACCCTGATTTGGAAATTTCAGCTTCAGCATGGCCTTTTCAATCCCCCTTCCTACCAGAGCATCAGCCAACCTGGAGTGAGCCGGCTCCTCTGGGCATTGCTGGCAGAAGGCTTTTAGCATCTCTGCCCACGGGAGTTTCAAGAGGCATGACATATAGTGAGAGATGGAATGCTCGGAGCCACATTGTCACTGCCTGCAAGCTCCAGGTGAAGTAACTGAGGTTAAAAGGGCTTTGGAGAGGGATGGTGTTTTCCAGGTCCTCATCCAGACAACTTTGGGAAGTCTCCGAAGACAGAAGATCCACCACACACCCCAGCAGTGGTGCCTGTGCTTGCTGACATCCCACTCACCTCTAAGCCTCTTCACTTGAAAAGGTTTTTTCCATTTGACCCTATCAGTCATGTGACTGGCCAGAAAAAAAAGAGACGCCAGGAAGATCCAAGTGAGGTTATCTGAGCTCATTCTAGGGAGATGTGAAATGTCAGGAACTCTCACAGAGTGTGCACAGGTACCAATAGCATTTTGATACAGCTAATGAGTGGATGCTTATATAAATAAATCCCTTCTGAAATGTGATTTTTAAACCAGCAAGATTTCCAGTATGTGCTGTCTAATTTACAACTGAATTACATTCCTGTTGTAGCACATTATAGGAAGGATCAGTGCACTGCAGCTCACAGCTGGGCAGAGCATCAGCTAAACTCATTTCTCCCTTTCAATTAACTGTCTTCATTCTTTTTCTTCTAAATATTCAGATGAAATTCATCTGAAAGGCATCAGCCAAGCTCAGACCATTAAGGTGTCATCAGATGAACACTAGTGATCCTTGTGAAGTTAAATTTGGTATCTGACTGGAGTGCGGATGCCCAGGTGTTGCTGCAGCACAAGGTGGCAGGGATCCCCTCCAGCAAGCCCCAGTTCCCTCCCTGTCACAGGGGACTAGTGCCACTGGGGACCCGCAGCTGAGCAGCACAAAGTTGTTGAGCTGCCCTGACATGACCTCAAGGACCAGTTGGAAAATCTTCCTGGGGAGGTGACTGAAAACACTGGAGTGCCACCAGCATCCCCTGCACCAGCTGAGAGAGTCCCTGCATCACTGCAGACCTGCAGCAGCTTTTGCCAAAAGCAGTGGTTCCCCTGCATTCACAGCTGGGCTGCTAATTTTCCTCTGTTAGGGCAAGCAAGTGGCTTGATGGGCTCCGGGAGATTTCAGCTGATTCTCCTTCGGTCTTGGCAATTGGACCTGCCTCACTGAACACTCAGGAAAATCCCCTCTCCTTTATTTTACTCCATATAATCCTTTGCTGCAATGCAAAATAAAATTTGCTTATTATTACCCTCCCCTGACCAGTTAAGTTTGCTGCTGGTTTATCTTTCAAGTAATTTAAATGAACAACTGAACCATAAGGAAAGACTATTAAACATCCTTTTTCATTGGACATCAAAATGTGCCAGGCCATTACTATTTCTTTATCACTACAAAATTAGATGCTTAAAATCCACTCCTCATTTTGTCAAATGGGATCATTCTTAAATGTTTTCAATAATCCTGCTGATTAGCACTAAATCCTGCATTGTGGTGAATAATATATTAGGCAATGTTTCTCACGCCAAATTATTTGGAAGTTTGGGCCTATAATTTGGCACAGAACTCACAGAAGGGAAGTATTTGGTGTTCTAGGGCAACTTCATCCATTTTTGTCCTGGTTTTAAAAGGCAGCCAATACCCCTTCCAGCTTTCATGGAAGATCAGCAGCCAGAGAAATCAGTGTTGTCCTGCCACTGGTCTTGGGGGAACCCTTTGGGAACAAACTCTAAAGTAAAACATACCATCTATTTGGTGAATGGCTGGTCTTTCCTTCACCTACAAACACTCAACAGTGTGGTGCAACAGTAGGGACATGACAGATGCATCCATGAAGAACCCCAGGTACTTGAGGGCTGGAAGCATTTTAGGGACTTTGATGCTTTTCTCCCCATTCCCCTGGGAATGGTAGCGCCAGTGGGAGGGGAGTCTGGATAACAGTAGCAGCAGGGCACCCTTCCAGTTCTGATGGCACCAGAGAATCCCTTGGGATGCAGGTGGTACGTAGACATCCCTTGCTGTGGCTTCTGCTTTGCTTTTCCCCTGCTGCCCGCTTGCTCCTATTTTCAGAGGGTGACACAGCTGAAAACAAAGCTCTGTACTCCTTGGAGAAGACACTCTGGAAAACACAGCTTGTTCCCCAATTCCATCACAGAGTCATTTTGTTTAACTGCAAAATTATCTTTCTGCCCATTGTGGTGCAGGTCTGGAGCAGCCCCTGAGAGGTGTAGGGCTCTGCATCCCATTAGGTCTGCCCGGAGAAAATCAGAGTTTTTATTAAATCAGGCTCAGAGTCAATGCTTAAAGAAGCTCCTTTTTTGAACTAGAAGCTGAACCTCATGTTTGGTGCCCTGCCAAGCTCAGGATAGTGTGAGGAGGAAAAGGAGATGTATTTTTGGACTGCATGTCTGCGAACAGGCTGCTAGATAAAATTAAAGAGGCTGTTTATAAAGAATCCTCTGGTGGTGAAGCAGATGTGAAGGCCTGAGTTTATGACAAGATGTATTTCTGGTGTTTGCATGAATAATCATTTTCATTCAGGACTTTCCTCATGCTGTAATAATTTGTTGGTTTGGAGTTGGTTTTGTTTTATTTATTTTACAATTTTAACTAAACTGGCACGATGCCCTCATTGCTTCTGATAAACTTGTTTGTTTACTTATATCATGGTAACCAGAGAGCTAGACTCGGGCACTGCTTCCTCAGACGCTGGTTGTTTCCTACCAGAGCACTCAGGGCTGTGTCCTGCTTTCATTAAATCAGCACGGACTGTATGACACAGTGAAGCAGAAAAACAACATTTCTTTATTTTCCTGCTATGTTGCCTGTGGATTATGAGTACTCTGGCTTCTGCAGACCACTGAGCAGGCACTCATAAGACCTTCTCTTAATTAGCTTCCATGGCACAAGGACCCTCAGCCCTGCTAACTCCTGGCAAAATAAATGTATAGGATGTGATGGAGTACTCATAGAATCACAGAATGGTTTGGGTTGAAGAGGACCTTTAAAAGTCATCTACTCCAACCCTCTTGCAATTAGCAGGGACATTTTCAGTNTCCTCATCCAGACAACTTTGGGAAGTCTCCGAAGACAGAAGATCCACCACACACCCCAGCAGTGGTGCCTGTGCTTGCTGACATCCCACTCACCTCTAAGCCTCTTCACTTGAAAAGGTTTTTTCCATTTGACCCTATCAGTCATGTGACTGGCCAGAAAAAAAAGAGACGCCAGGAAGATCCAAGTGAGGTTATCTGAGCTCATTCTAGGGAGATGTGAAATGTCAGGAACTCTCACAGAGTGTGCACAGGTACCAATAGCATTTTGATACAGCTAATGAGTGGATGCTTATATAAATAAATCCCTTCTGAAATGTGATTTTTAAACCAGCAAGATTTCCAGTATGTGCTGTCTAATTTACAACTGAATTACATTCCTGTTGTAGCACATTATAGGAAGGATCAGTGCACTGCAGCTCACAGCTGGGCAGAGCATCAGCTAAACTCATTTCTCCCTTTCAATTAACTGTCTTCATTCTTTTTCTTCTAAATATTCAGATGAAATTCATCTGAAAGGCATCAGCCAAGCTCAGACCATTAAGGTGTCATCAGATGAACACTAGTGATCCTTGTGAAGTTAAATTTGGTATCTGACTGGAGTGCGGATGCCCAGGTGTTGCTGCAGCACAAGGTGGCAGGGATCCCCTCCAGCAAGCCCCAGTTCCCTCCCTGTCACAGGGGACTAGTGCCACTGGGGACCCGCAGCTGAGCAGCACAAAGTTGTTGAGCTGCCCTGACATGACCTCAAGGACCAGTTGGAAAATCTTCCTGGGGAGGTGACTGAAAACACTGGAGTGCCACCAGCATCCCCTGCACCAGCTGAGAGAGTCCCTGCATCACTGCAGACCTGCAGCAGCTTTTGCCAAAAGCAGTGGTTCCCCTGCATTCACAGCTGGGCTGCTAATTTTCCTCTGTTAGGGCAAGCAAGTGGCTTGATGGGCTCCGGGAGATTTCAGCTGATTCTCCTTCGGTCTTGGCAATTGGACCTGCCTCACTGAACACTCAGGAAAATCCCCTCTCCTTTATTTTACTCCATATAATCCTTTGCTGCAATGCAAAATAAAATTTGCTTATTATTACCCTCCCCTGACCAGTTAAGTTTGCTGCTGGTTTATCTTTCAAGTAATTTAAATGAACAACTGAACCATAAGGAAAGACTATTAAACATCCTTTTTCATTGGACATCAAAATGTGCCAGGCCATTACTATTTCTTTATCACTACAAAATTAGATGCTTAAAATCCACTCCTCATTTTGTCAAATGGGATCATTCTTAAATGTTTTCAATAATCCTGCTGATTAGCACTAAATCCTGCATTGTGGTGAATAATATATTAGGCAATGTTTCTCACGCCAAATTATTTGGAAGTTTGGGCCTATAATTTGGCACAGAACTCACAGAAGGGAAGTATTTGGTGTTCTAGGGCAACTTCATCCATTTTTGTCCTGGTTTTAAAAGGCAGCCAATACCCCTTCCAGCTTTCATGGAAGATCAGCAGCCAGAGAAATCAGTGTTGTCCTGCCACTGGTCTTGGGGGAACCCTTTGGGAACAAACTCTAAAGTAAAACATACCATCTATTTGGTGAATGGCTGGTCTTTCCTTCACCTACAAACACTCAACAGTGTGGTGCAACAGTAGGGACATGACAGATGCATCCATGAAGAACCCCAGGTACTTGAGGGCTGGAAGCATTTTAGGGACTTTGATGCTTTTCTCCCCATTCCCCTGGGAATGGTAGCGCCAGTGGGAGGGGAGTCTGGATAACAGTAGCAGCAGGGCACCCTTCCAGTTCTGATGGCACCAGAGAATCCCTTGGGATGCAGGTGGTACGTAGACATCCCTTGCTGTGGCTTCTGCTTTGCTTTTCCCCTGCTGCCCGCTTGCTCCTATTTTCAGAGGGTGACACAGCTGAAAACAAAGCTCTGTACTCCTTGGAGAAGACACTCTGGAAAACACAGCTTGTTCCCCAATTCCATCACAGAGTCATTTTGTTTAACTGCAAAATTATCTTTCTGCCCATTGTGGTGCAGGTCTGGAGCAGCCCCTGAGAGGTGTAGGGCTCTGCATCCCATTAGGTCTGCCCGGAGAAAATCAGAGTTTTTATTAAATCAGGCTCAGAGTCAATGCTTAAAGAAGCTCCTTTTTTGAACTAGAAGCTGAACCTCATGTTTGGTGCCCTGCCAAGCTCAGGATAGTGTGAGGAGGAAAAGGAGATGTATTTTTGGACTGCATGTCTGCGAACAGGCTGCTAGATAAAATTAAAGAGGCTGTTTATAAAGAATCCTCTGGTGGTGAAGCAGATGTGAAGGCCTGAGTTTATGACAAGATGTATTTCTGGTGTTTGCATGAATAATCATTTTCATTCAGGACTTTCCTCATGCTGTAATAATTTGTTGGTTTGGAGTTGGTTTTGTTTTATTTATTTTACAATTTTAACTAAACTGGCACGATGCCCTCATTGCTTCTGATAAACTTGTTTGTTTACTTATATCATGGTAACCAGAGAGCTAGACTCGGGCACTGCTTCCTCAGACGCTGGTTGTTTCCTACCAGAGCACTCAGGGCTGTGTCCTGCTTTCATTAAATCAGCACGGACTGTATGACACAGTGAAGCAGAAAAACAACATTTCTTTATTTTCCTGCTATGTTGCCTGTGGATTATGAGTACTCTGGCTTCTGCAGACCACTGAGCAGGCACTCATAAGACCTTCTCTTAATTAGCTTCCATGGCACAAGGACCCTCAGCCCTGCTAACTCCTGGCAAAATAAATGTATAGGATGTGATGGAGTACTCATAGAATCACAGAATGGTTTGGGTTGAAGAGGACCTTTAAAAGTCATCTACTCCAACCCTCTTGCAATTAGCAGGGACATTTTCAGTTAGATCAGGTTGCTTAGAGCCCCATTCAACCTGATCTTGAATGTTTCCAGGGATGGAGCACCTACCAGCTCTCTGGGAAGATCCCCAGAGCAAACTTCGGATTTGATCTGATACAGAACAGGAGCCATGTTTTCTTGCGAACCAATGTTATTCTTTACTGAGTTGTGTTTAGCACCCAAGAAAATACTCCTGTTTATTCTTAATGTCATATAAATACATGGAATGTGTGCAACAGACACTCCTGCAGCTCTAAATGTGTTTTAAAAATATTCTGCTTTCCCAAACATCATAGGCAGAAAAGACATCACTGTTCTTTTACATGGGAAATCAAGAGTGCAAGTGCACATTTTCAAGTGAGGACACATTATCATTAATTATACATGGTTTGGGCTGCCCTGCCTCTTCTCTTTGGATCCTGTGATGAGTCCTGGCTTTCTTATGGCACATATAATTACTTTAAAGAAAGCAGCTAAACACAATTGCCATGCTCTGTATCTACAGTTGAACATCACATATGGAAGACATAATATTTTTGCTTTGACATTATAGTAGAAGTTAAACGAAAAGGTGTCAGCCTTGGCCTACAGTTTCATGAATGCCANCAGCTAAACTCATTTCTCCCTTTCAATTAACTGTCTTCATTCTTTTTCTTCTAAATATTCAGATGAAATTCATCTGAAAGGCATCAGCCAAGCTCAGACCATTAAGGTGTCATCAGATGAACACTAGTGATCCTTGTGAAGTTAAATTTGGTATCTGACTGGAGTGCGGATGCCCAGGTGTTGCTGCAGCACAAGGTGGCAGGGATCCCCTCCAGCAAGCCCCAGTTCCCTCCCTGTCACAGGGGACTAGTGCCACTGGGGACCCGCAGCTGAGCAGCACAAAGTTGTTGAGCTGCCCTGACATGACCTCAAGGACCAGTTGGAAAATCTTCCTGGGGAGGTGACTGAAAACACTGGAGTGCCACCAGCATCCCCTGCACCAGCTGAGAGAGTCCCTGCATCACTGCAGACCTGCAGCAGCTTTTGCCAAAAGCAGTGGTTCCCCTGCATTCACAGCTGGGCTGCTAATTTTCCTCTGTTAGGGCAAGCAAGTGGCTTGATGGGCTCCGGGAGATTTCAGCTGATTCTCCTTCGGTCTTGGCAATTGGACCTGCCTCACTGAACACTCAGGAAAATCCCCTCTCCTTTATTTTACTCCATATAATCCTTTGCTGCAATGCAAAATAAAATTTGCTTATTATTACCCTCCCCTGACCAGTTAAGTTTGCTGCTGGTTTATCTTTCAAGTAATTTAAATGAACAACTGAACCATAAGGAAAGACTATTAAACATCCTTTTTCATTGGACATCAAAATGTGCCAGGCCATTACTATTTCTTTATCACTACAAAATTAGATGCTTAAAATCCACTCCTCATTTTGTCAAATGGGATCATTCTTAAATGTTTTCAATAATCCTGCTGATTAGCACTAAATCCTGCATTGTGGTGAATAATATATTAGGCAATGTTTCTCACGCCAAATTATTTGGAAGTTTGGGCCTATAATTTGGCACAGAACTCACAGAAGGGAAGTATTTGGTGTTCTAGGGCAACTTCATCCATTTTTGTCCTGGTTTTAAAAGGCAGCCAATACCCCTTCCAGCTTTCATGGAAGATCAGCAGCCAGAGAAATCAGTGTTGTCCTGCCACTGGTCTTGGGGGAACCCTTTGGGAACAAACTCTAAAGTAAAACATACCATCTATTTGGTGAATGGCTGGTCTTTCCTTCACCTACAAACACTCAACAGTGTGGTGCAACAGTAGGGACATGACAGATGCATCCATGAAGAACCCCAGGTACTTGAGGGCTGGAAGCATTTTAGGGACTTTGATGCTTTTCTCCCCATTCCCCTGGGAATGGTAGCGCCAGTGGGAGGGGAGTCTGGATAACAGTAGCAGCAGGGCACCCTTCCAGTTCTGATGGCACCAGAGAATCCCTTGGGATGCAGGTGGTACGTAGACATCCCTTGCTGTGGCTTCTGCTTTGCTTTTCCCCTGCTGCCCGCTTGCTCCTATTTTCAGAGGGTGACACAGCTGAAAACAAAGCTCTGTACTCCTTGGAGAAGACACTCTGGAAAACACAGCTTGTTCCCCAATTCCATCACAGAGTCATTTTGTTTAACTGCAAAATTATCTTTCTGCCCATTGTGGTGCAGGTCTGGAGCAGCCCCTGAGAGGTGTAGGGCTCTGCATCCCATTAGGTCTGCCCGGAGAAAATCAGAGTTTTTATTAAATCAGGCTCAGAGTCAATGCTTAAAGAAGCTCCTTTTTTGAACTAGAAGCTGAACCTCATGTTTGGTGCCCTGCCAAGCTCAGGATAGTGTGAGGAGGAAAAGGAGATGTATTTTTGGACTGCATGTCTGCGAACAGGCTGCTAGATAAAATTAAAGAGGCTGTTTATAAAGAATCCTCTGGTGGTGAAGCAGATGTGAAGGCCTGAGTTTATGACAAGATGTATTTCTGGTGTTTGCATGAATAATCATTTTCATTCAGGACTTTCCTCATGCTGTAATAATTTGTTGGTTTGGAGTTGGTTTTGTTTTATTTATTTTACAATTTTAACTAAACTGGCACGATGCCCTCATTGCTTCTGATAAACTTGTTTGTTTACTTATATCATGGTAACCAGAGAGCTAGACTCGGGCACTGCTTCCTCAGATGCTGGTTGTTTCCTACCAGAGCACTCAGGGCTGTGTCCTGCTTTCATTAAATCAGCACGGACTGTATGACACAGTGAAGCAGAAAAACAACATTTCTTTATTTTCCTGCTATGTTGCCTGTGGATTATGAGTACTCTGGCTTCTGCAGACCACTGAGCAGGCACTCATAAGACCTTCTCTTAATTAGCTTCCATGGCACAAGGACCCTCAGCCCTGCTAACTCCTGGCAAAATAAATGTATAGGATGTGATGGAGTACTCATAGAATCACAGAATGGTTTGGGTTGAAGAGGACCTTTAAAAGTCATCTACTCCAACCCTCTTGCAATTAGCAGGGACATTTTCAGTTAGATCAGGTTGCTTAGAGCCCCATTCAACCTGATCTTGAATGTTTCCAGGGATGGAGCACCTACCAGCTCTCTGGGAAGATCCCCAGAGCAAACTTCGGATTTGATCTGATACAGAACAGGAGCCATGTTTTCTTGCGAACCAATGTTATTCTTTACTGAGTTGTGTTTAGCACCCAAGAAAATACTCCTGTTTATTCTTAATGTCATATAAATACATGGAATGTGTGCAACAGACACTCCTGCAGCTCTAAATGTGTTTTAAAAATATTCTGCTTTCCCAAACATCATAGGCAGAAAAGACATCACTGTTCTTTTACATGGGAAATCAAGAGTGCAAGTGCACATTTTCAAGTGAGGACACATTATCATTAATTATACATGGTTTGGGCTGCCCTGCCTCTTCTCTTTGGATCCTGTGATGAGTCCTGGCTTTCTTATGGCACATATAATTACTTTAAAGAAAGCAGCTAAACACAATTGCCATGCTCTGTATCTACAGTTGAACATCACATATGGAAGACATAATATTTTTGCTTTGACATTATAGTAGAAGTTAAACGAAAAGGTGTCAGCCTTGGCCTACAGTTTCATGAATGCCACAGGCAGAACATGCTTCTTCGGGCTCTTTTAAATCTTCTCTTCCTCTTCCAAAAGGAGAAACTCTCAATCTGGTCTCAATTGAACCTTAAAACCATAAAATTCCAGGTTCTACTAAATCTTAGTTTTATAGAAACACATCCAGCATATATCAAAACATAGACTGTAAAAGAAATTAAACATGTGTGGGTCACATACTCTGATGGATGCTCCTTAACAGTATTGCAAAATGAGTGGAATAATGAGGTGCAGTTTTGCTATGAATTTTTGATAACTCCTTGTAGCTGTACAGGGCGCCCACCCAGAACACAAGCAAACTCATGGGGAAGGGGCTGGTGGCTCCGTTCCTGTGTCCCCACTGTCCTTTTCTTAATGCGGGCAAGCCAGGCTCCAGCCAGCATTCCCATAGGCCCAATGGCTGCACTCAGACGGGGGCTTCAGGTACTGGAGTGATGGGCAGCACCAGCTGCAGGATGCGGCCCATGGGCATCCCACACATCTTCCCTTCAGGAGAGGCCCAGCAAAGAGGGGACTCGCTCCTCCCCCAGTGAGTGCCAAGTCCATGGCAAGCAAAAGCACTGTAAATCAAAGAGAGAGAAGAGTAAAACGATATCTGGGGGGAAATTTTGCCTGCCTGTTCCTGTAAAGTTGAAATGTGAAACAAAAATGAAAGCAGCTGGGATCACACTGCAGAGAAATGGGCTCTAACAAGCTCCTTTTCAGGGCTTTAAAAAAAATTCTGCCTGTGATGTAATCTTGACATTTCCTGGCTCACTGGTGATTTCCTTGGATCAAACACCCGAAATGCAGGGGAGTCATCACCGCCACGTGCAGCTCGTATTATTTGCATCGTCCCAGCAGATGCGGGAGGAGTGAGGCACAGGGTGCCAGGAAGCTGAGTCTGGGGGGCAACAAACTGCACCACTCTCCTTGTGCTCCTTCTCTACCCATCTGGGCAAGCCAATGATCACACCCCCTCCCTTTTAGAAATTCTCCTTCCTTTTGAGTGGTGAGGTTCAAGGCTTCTGGTTCTGTGACCAATAGCCTTGGAAGAGAGACTAAAGCCTGTGAGGACCACAGCAGGGACAGACCCTCAGACTTTATAACAAGATATAATCTGTCTTTTAAAATCTGTAGTATTATATTGACTTCCAGGAGGCTTGCTGTAGCAGTCATGAATGAGCCCAGAAGCAGGCAAAGCCTTATAAACTTTGGGTATCTTCTTACCCCAAAGATTTGTTCAGTTGCTACTAGCTATGTGCTGAAAGAAGAAAACTGGGGCAGAAGGGGAAAAGAAAATAATCCAGCATGCTTTATTTATTAACATTTTATGGAAGCACTTCAGTTCATATTCAGAGCTCATTTAACATCTCCTGATTCTCCTGAATTCAAGGGGCCACAGGGAAAATACCTGTAAGATCACTGGAATATCTGTCTGGGAGCTCCAAAGGCATTTGGAGCAGCAATGGGATATAATTTGTCTGCCACAAA
The DNA here is from genome assembly GCA_013401355.1 of Ceyx cyanopectus. Taxonomy (NCBI): domain Eukaryota; kingdom Metazoa; phylum Chordata; class Aves; order Coraciiformes; family Alcedinidae; genus Ceyx; species Ceyx cyanopectus. Next base: position 31,432 of record VYZU01045407.1, on the reverse strand, counting down.
ATCATAACACTGGGATGAGCAGCAAGTGGACAGGAGACACATCCTGGGTCTCCAAAAGAACCCCTGTCCCCACCTGCAACCAATGAGGACATGGGTACAATGGCGTCATGGGTACTATGGGGCTGTGGGGTTGACGGAGATGCAGAGGACCTAGGCCAAGGGGCTGAGTCATCCCACAAGGTCATCTCTGCAATTTACTTGGCACCCAGCACTACAAACATCCCTGCAGTTTTCATCAACCCCTGGAGATGGAATTGGTTAAATCTGGCAGCTCAGCTGCTGCAACAAAAAAATGAAACTGAGGGACTTTTTACTATACTTTTAGGGTAAAAATTCCCTGCAGTCTTATGCTGCACTCCTACCTGCCTTAGCACATGACGGGTTTAGATTATGTTTTGCAGCTTTGTGTCCCAAAGCACCCACTTCCAGGTGAGTCCATCACAATCAGAGATCCTCCCAAACACAGCGATGCACTGGCATGCTATGAAAATATTTTTTGTTGGATATAAGTGTTCTTGGAGGAACGAAGGTTTTTGATTTTTATCAGGATGAACTATTCAGTCAACTTAAGTATTGCACTGCCTAAAAGCACTGAGGGTTTCAGGAAAAGCATCCTTTTAACAGCCACCACATTGGCAGCACGTGGCTCAGCTGGTCAGCTGGTGCTGGTCAGCTTCTGTGACTTCCTGAGGCTGTCAGCATCTGTGTCCTCATGGGATAACACTGGGACAGGACCAGTTTCCCCAGATCAGGGGATGCCACTGCTGTGTGGCCAGAGAGGGGACTCATTGGGGCACAGTGGCAAACAGCTGTCCTGAGATCCTCTACTGTTTGATGTAGTGGGTCAAATGAGAAAAAAAACCCCACTTTTCTCAAGTTCTGCTATCTGAATTTCCAAAGCCCATCCAAATTTGGGTTGTTCAGAAGCTCTCTATTATTGCCCTAACATAAGGCAGGCAATGAAGGACATGTCTGGGAAGAACTCTTACCAGAGACCAGAACCAGAGACCACTGACAGCTCTTCCTCACCTCTTCTTCCTCACCAGGAACTCATCAGCATATTTAGCTTCAGAAGATGAGTCACCTGGAGGCTGCAAGTGCCAGGAGCTTGGGGCGATGGGACCTGATAGCATGGGCTGCCGTCACCTTTGGGGTGTTCCCACATAGGAGCTGAGGCTGAGAGGTTAATGCACCTCTCTCCCCTCTTAGCTTTGCAAAAGGGCATTTTAAAAGATATCACCCATCAATTTAATTTCCCACCAACAGGGATTTAAAAGTATAAATAATAAAAAAAGCATCTTCTAATACTAAAATGAATATCTATTTTTTTTTAATTATTATGTCCATGCAAACAGCAGAACTGACAGAAGTAACCACAACTTTGTCCTGCACATCAGAATGAGAAAGTGAAATGAATCCAGACAAGCAAGATTTAAAAACCCAAGGCATGGAGAAGGCAAGGCCAGGAGGAGCCTTCAGCAGGGCTGCTGCCTGCTGCCTGCCTTCTCCAGGGTCCCATGCCCAGCCTCAGTGGTAGGGTTATAGTGAGGGTTAGTTAAGCAGCATAGCAAATTTGTCTATCTAGACTTTTATTCACATAATCCTCCAAGTCTTGTATTAACACCCATGGGTTAGGTTTACGTTTTAGCTTAATTGTATCACATGCTCTGGATTTTTGTATTCACTTACAGGCACATCGTGGCATTTTCAGACTTAGGTTTACTTCAGTTGTATTACTACGGTTGGCCAAAATAAATTTTCATTAACTGTTTCATGTATGTCTCTCAAGAGAACTGTAAAATGAAAAATTTCGAGTTTTTATTTGAGTTTCTGAATAAGAAAACTTCAGTGCAACTTCCCTAGCAGTTGTACAATTACGTTCTCCATTTCACCTCACCCTCACATTAAATAAGGCACCCAAGAAAGGCCAGAGAAATCAACAGTGCTCACCTGACAGGCACAGATATTCAGATACATAAAATACATTGCAGGCAATTTGAATTGTCTTGCACATACCTGTTTTCACATTTCTAAGTTATGCTCCACTAAAGACCTTCACAGAGCTGTATGCACATAACCTGCCTGTCCTGGTTTGAGTGAAAACCGAACAAATTCTGTTCAGTGATTTTACTTTTCATCTCAGGTTTTCTAACTGTGCTTTCTGAAGTTAGCAGCATGTTTTGCAGCCAGTGTCTGCTTCTAGCAGTGATAACACCTTATGTTTAGAGTTACTACCAGGGATGGAATGCAAACCAAGGCCACTGCTAGAACTTGTGTATTGCACTGAGGGGGTGCAGAAAAAAGTGAAAGACCGCACCTGCAGGGAGGAGTGGACAGGACAGGTGACCCCAAACTGACCAACGGGGTATTCCAGGCCATATACGTCATATCCAGTATATAAAGTTCAGGGGTACGGAGGGTCTCTCTCTCGCTGGCTCTCTTGCTCTGGCTCTCTCACTTGCTCTTTCACTCTCTCACTTGGATCCTGATCCTGAAATCTAGTGCCAGAGTCCAGCTCCTCCACAGCATCAGTGACAGTGATGTAATTACCATCAAGGGGGTTGGGTTCAGTACTGGGTTTGTACATATGTGTATATATTTCATTATTATTTTCATTCTCATTAAATTGTTCTAGTTTCCTTTCCTAATCACTAAGTCTCTCTCCCTTATTCCTTTTCTCTCCCTTTTAGGGAGGGAGGTGGGTTAAAAGAGAGCGTCTGTTATCGGTCTGGGCTGCCCTGACCCTAAACCGTGACACTGACTCAGACAAACTGCCTGTTTGAATCTGTAGCTCTGCCACAGCTTCTCCCAAAGTTAATTGATGACTAAGTAACTTGGGTGCTCAACACCTGTACAAAGATTTGTGTGAATACTCTCAGTCTATATCTGGAAATCAAATACAGGTTTTTTAAAATCTGATTTAAAAAATAAAATAAATAAGGAACATGATCAGTAAGCTATCAGTGCTTGGATACCAACACAAAAGCAAGAGAAAAAAGAAGAGTGAATCTAATGCCCACAACCCCTTTTAGGAGGAAAGACTACACCTTGTAGCACAGTAATTTTTCTCTGAAGCATTTTTTAAAGTATTCCGTGGGATGGTGAAGTTGTCCTGAACTTTTACTGTTTTAAAATCAACGTGGAAAAATGAGGAAAAACAGTTTCCTCTGCAAAAGTTGCAGACCAATGATTAAGCACTGGGGATATCAACTCGAACTCAAGTTTTGAGAGTGCTGAACAGAGAAAAGTCCATGTAAAATTATTTCACATTTTCCATTGAAAACCTGCCTGTTGAGCTGCCTCTGCCTTCTGCCCTTTCTCATTAGCCTCAGGAGGGCTCTGTGCTGAGGGGTTTGCATGCTGCGGGTACGAGTCATCTCTTGGAGCAATGCTCTGGGACTTGCAGTCTCCGTGTTTATATTTCAGCGCTACGCGTGATTAATCCTCCATTTCATTCATTGTTGTCTTACTTCTCTGCTACTGGGAACAGTAAATAAGAGGAAAGTTGTAACAAGAGCCTCCTTTTTATTGAGACCTTCTGTTTCCTGCAGGCTGGCAGCTTTGAAAAAAATCACAGCTGCATTGTGTTTCAAAGTCGTATTAAAAGATTCAGATGGAAAGAAAAACCCATGTCAGTAGGAACAAGGGATTCAAAGTGTCGAGGCCAGTGGACCGGCATACTGTTCCCGGGCAGCAGCACATCCTGAGGATGATGCACACAGCAGCAGCACCATCATGTTTTCCCCACCCTGAATGTGTAGGTCTGTAGAAGATAGAAGCTGCTCCCAGCATTTAGGGGTGCTTTGGTGGGTGTCCCTGAACACATCACAGAAATGGCATCAATTGCCATTGATGGGAATGGTGGGGCAGCAGGACAACCATTTTGTCCAGCCCCCAGCAGCTATGGGGAGGCAGACTCACTCCTACACCATGGAGTGGGGCTGGAAGTGATGGGTGCTGAGAAGGGCAGGAGGAAGGGGCAGTGGCACCACTGGGTGAGCCCTGGGGGAGGCAGATCCTGGTTGCTCTCACATAGAGGCAGAGTGTGCAGTGCTTGAGATGGTGCTCCTGCCACTGAACATCTGGTATTCAGATCTGGTATTCATCAAAGGAGATGGCACTGGAATAGTTGCAGCCAGGCTGGCTGGTGCAAGAAGAGGTCCCTATCACAGGTGAGTTCACTGGCAGCCTCCTGCTGAGAGCCAGTTACACATCCTGAGGTGTGATTCTGGGACAAACCAGTCCCAGGCAGGACATAAGGGCTCAGTCCTGTGAAACACTCAACCACCCAGGTGGGTGCTGGACCTGCCAGCCCCCTGAGAGCAGAAACTCAACATTTCCACCAGTGACTGGTATAGCAAACCCAAGCCCTCTCATCCCTGAACCTGCCCTTAAAGCTGCTGCCATGCTGAGGGGTTCAGGCTGTGATGAATCCTCACCTGCCATTCTCCAGTATTGGTTTTACAAATAAAATTCTTGTTCAGGACATCTTCTTTATTGGAAGGTATCAGTAAGAATGTGTGTCACCAGAACTGTAATGAGCACGAGCGCAGCTCCTGTAGAGTCTGATAATAAAACACGAGTCACTGCTATTCGGTCATTGACTAATACGCATTTTGCAAGGAAGATACCTCTTCTAGGAATCATCACTACACAAATTTGAGAGGTTTTTCTTCTGAGTGCCATGATTTTGTTTTTTATTGTATCGCTGAGACTTGATGAGGCTGGTGCCTGCAATCCCTGTTTGCAGCCTGATGCTCCCTTTGCATTTCTGATTCAGACCTGGACACAAGGAGCTCACCCTGGAGTGATCTATCCCTTATATTCTGCATGACGTGAACATGGGCAGGAGCCTCCCAACCTTTTAACATCTTCCCAGTACCAGGAGCAAGCTGACAGCAAGGAGGGGGCTTCCAGGGCTCCAGCAGCTGCCATTGGTGCCACCCCACTGCTGCAGGCCTGCGTCATCTCTAGTGCTGCTGGCCAGTTAGTTTAGGGTACAGGAGTTACCCACAAAGGCTGAGCTGAGAAAGAGTGTGGTCAGCCCCAGCACAAAACACAGATTATTTTTCTCACAAAGCTATTATTTGCATTCTTAGGTTTCAGTTTGGGAAGGAGCAGGAGATATCAGGGATGTTGCACCTTGGGTGGGATCTCTTCCCAGGAGTGTCTTTGAAATGTTATTCTCCATAACAGACGCACTCACCTAACATCACAGCTCATGTCCTCGGCTTCTCCTCAGCAAGCCTGGGCTTTCATCTTGCAAAGAGCATTTGAACGGTGACCTCTTGCTGCTATAAGGTGCGTGTGGAGCTGGGCCCTTTCCAGGCATTCAGGCTTGTAGTGTTTGGTCTTTCCTGTTTTTACTGCAGAATGTCTGGGAGGTCAGAAATGTGTGATTTGAGCTTTTGCTGCTTTAATAGATGAATGGCTGCTGGCAGCATTAGGATGAACTTCCTTTGTACCAAAAGCCCATCATTTAAGTCAAATGTGTTTTAACAATGTAAGCAAGATTTTTAAAAGGTGTAGCTGAAAAACCCCACACCTGCCTGTCTTGCTCACTCCTTGCTGTTCCACTGTCTGACCACTTAGCTCCACCTCGAGCACTCCGGCTGCAGGGAAGGCTTGGGCTTCTGAGGTGGCGAACAGGTAGACTCAGCTAATTTATAGCTTAAGTGTTTTATTCCATCACAAAGTGGCAAAAGGGAAGACTTGTCTCTCTTGCAGGTCACATCTTATATTTTGCTTCAGCAAGATAGATTTCAAAATTAGGTGCACTCAAAGCAGAAGCCATGCTGTATTTTTCAACAGCACAAAGCAGCTGTAAAAGCAATCCAACCTTCATTCTTAATAAATTCAGTGGGGGAAAAAAATCCATCTTTGTTTTTCTGCTTGAAGTACTGTCATAAGAAAAGCCAGGGCACACCATACACAAAATAAAAATATAAAGACAACTTCTTTATTTTCCTTTTTTTTTTTTTTAATACATTAGAAGAAAGTCTGACAGCTTGGCTACAAGTACATTATTTTGGAATAAAGGCTGGTATTCATTTACAGTGAACCTATTCTAGACTAAACTAATCCCATCTCAAAGTGTTTTTCAGCTGTAGGGTGCAAACCAGTGGCAAAGTCTGGGGAAACATTTGTTGATAAACACTCACACTTAGGTGCTGCACTGGACTAGCTGATTTGTAAGATGTCCCTTGAAGTATTTTGGGGTAAAAACGTCCATTGTAGTCTGCCAGAGGAAAATGTCACACACCGTTATTTCCCAAATTGCAGCCCCAAAAAGATGTGATCTGTAGTCAAGTCCAGCATCATGCCCAGCTTAACATAGTGAAGGAACACTGTGTGAAAATACTTGGCATTTTCCTGTTAATCATAAAACTATCTGGACGTTTGTGTCCTGCAGTTGTTCAGTTACTACTCACAGAGCCTGGAAATGGTGAAAATCAATTGTCTCCTGAATTAACTACTATTTTTGTGTTTTGCCATGTCGCTTACAGACTCAGTGTTGAGTAACGTGTTCAAACCAATGCAGCACATCAGCTTTATTATCCCAGACGTAGCTGGGAATGCAGAACAGGAATGTTTAACTAGCAGGTTTAATCCTTAGGCTAGCAAGAATTAGGAATGTGTTTTTTTTAAGCTCAGATTGTCCCTCTCTAGAGAGCCTAGTGCTGCAGCTGCAGTCTGCCCAGCTCTTCTGGCAGTTACTCAAACCCATCTTCCCCCTTTCTAGCAAGCCTCAACCCCGCTCTTATTCAGCCTCTTGTCCTTCACGATAAGCTTGTTAAACTGATAAAAGGAGCTGTAAAGGGGCTCAGTGTCAGCAGTGCCAGCATCACCCTAATTAAGATGCTGGAATCTTTTCAGCCACTTGATACCCGTACAGAAATACTTTTAAGATCAGCTTTTTGCTAGAGCTGGTGTGGTTGCTGAAAGCACAGCAGAAGGGATGAATGCTGTTGATGCATCTAGTTAAACCAGTTTAAAATTACAGAGCATACCTAGAAAGCAAGTGGCTGCAACTGCAGCTTCTTTGGAGGACCAACCTGAGATAAAGCATAAAATTTTTATGGCTTCACTTGGCATTCCAGCTATTAACTACCACTTCATAACATCCAAGCTCTCTACAAACTAATCTTGGGGTTTTGTTTTTGTTTAAAACAGGAAAATATTTTTTTCTCCCCCTTTACCTCAAGCATTTATGTGAAAGTTTAAGCCTTAGGAAATGCTTTGCATTTTGACAGCAGCGCATCCAGTTCCCTTGCAGGGAACCACTGCCTGAACAGTTGCAATTTCACCGGTCATTATCCCTCTGCAAGCACCAACTTTAGAAGATCACAGGGAGGCAGATTCAAGCAAAAGTGTCAGCAATAATCTGACCTCAGATCAACTACTCTTGTAGTAGTCAAGCCTGACTTATTGGTGCCAAGAATCAGGTGGTATTTCAACCGAGAGTATTATTTAACTGCTAGATCTCACAGGGGACCACAGCTGGGAATGGAAGGGGGGGTATCTATGCCTTCCAGCTCTTATTTTGAAAGAATGAATCGACCCAACTATAGTACTTTCAAAGCAGTTTTTTAGAAAACAAAAGCAAAATCTTCAGTCTGATAGACTTGTGCAAAGCCAGCTGATTTACAGCCACATACCAACTGCTCATGAGAAAACCATGGTCATCCCGGAGGGCTCTGAAGGCTTCGGTACACCTCCCAACAACCATCAGCCTCTGCAACATAGTAGCAGGGGTCCTGCTCAGAAAGTAGCATTATTTATATTACCTATCCTCTTCAGCCTTGAGCATGCTCCGTTTTGTTCTCACTGTGCTAACCCCCAAGGGAAAGGCAGATGCCAGGTCTGGCAGCGCAGCCAGCGCCTGCTACTCATCTTTCCAGCCCAGCCGCGTGAATACTGTACATACTTGTCAACGGCAAGCACCCAGAACAGGGGCACAAGATCACAGGGATCTCATTAAGCACATTTGTTCCAAGAAAAAGAAATATGTCTACTTTCCTCTGAGGATCTGGGGAAACAAAAAGCCCTTAAGCACAGAAAATTTGTCATCAAGCATTTGAACAGGCAACACCAGTTTAAGAAGAAAAAAAAAAATCTGTCCTAAACTTTCTATCTTGAGACCTTGTGCCCAGCAGCATCCTTCTTCTGTCAGAAACAGCAGCACACTGGATGTATCTGAAAACAGAAACGCACACACGCACAGAAAGCAAATCGCTTAGGATATTAACTGAGCCATTTAACTAAGTATTTAAAACCTCTGCAATTATTAGTTTATTAGTATCATCCAGGATTCAGATGTTCAATATTTCTCCTGAAGTTATACATAAATGCAAATTGAAATAAGAATCTGAAAGTCAAAATTGTATAACAAAACAATACTCCATCACAAAAGCGTGTAAAATTACAAGAATGCTTTTTTCTTCTTTTTTTTTTTTCTTAAACACTGGCACTTAAGAGAACCATAATTTTGTAACCACAAAATTGCCAAATTGTCCCCCAAACTGGTAAGCAGGTATATGTGAAAATAGTTAACAGTTGCCAGCACTTGAAGTTTTACTAAATATGCAAAAAACCCTTAGCTTTGGTTTTGGAAGAGAACTATATTTGACCAAATTAGACATTGTTGGTATACCATAAACATTTTACTTTTTAATGCAAAAATTTAATAAAATGTACTTTTCCATACAGCTATATTTAACTTAAAAAGGGGCAAACATCAAGAGTGCGGTATAAAACCTAACAGGAAAAATACATCTTATCTCATTTTCAATTTGAGACAATATACAACTTTGCTTAAAGGGCTAAAACTAGAATTTCAAGAATACAAATATGAATTTACATAGATTTAACAAATAATAATGGTACCATTTATAAAAATCTTAGAAAGAAAAATCATTTCTTGTGGGCCATTTGCTACCAGGAGAGTTTCATGGTATAAAGCCCTGTGGCCATCACCAGACCTGTCACCAAAAAATAATATGGTAATCCCATGCTTTTAACTTTACACATTTTAGGTTCGCTTACTGATTTCAAGTGTTCAGAGATTTACAAACACAACTTCCATTACATGGTAACGGAGCCGCCCCTGTAAATTCCTCTACACCGGATGAACATACTCTCTTCCTATGGGTCCTTCTAGGACAAAATTTAACGTTCCCTCCCTCCCCTTTCCCCCCCACCCCTAAGTATTTTAATTTCTTTAAAATTGAACTCTATACTTCTCAGCTCTCCAAGACTGCTAAACTCATGCAACTCAAAAGAATATTACATTTCACAAAAATCTGAACAAGTATCAGTTTGTTGAGATTGACTTTTTTGTTTTGTTTCCAGTTATGGAAGAATATTATTTCATCATATGCCTATATATTTCTTTCCTTACCCTATTCAGATCAAAGGTTTTTCAGGTGGTTATATGAAAGATGAAAATTGTAATATTCCTGTGATCCCATACGGGCATTCAATAAAGCAAAAGATGAGTTCCCCTCAAAAACAAACAAAACAACAAAAAAAAAAAACACAAAAAAAAAAAACAGGTATGATTTTTCAAGGGCACCTATTAAAAGGACAACAATACTAATTAAAAAAAATTGTATTTACTTAGAAGCATTCAGAATGTCAACAAAACAGCTGCAACTTTTGTCTTCCTTTTTGCAATTACAGAGTGGTATTTAGTTAACAGAACAATTATTTTTATGATGCATCAGAGACAACTGAAGATGATAAAGGAACTACATCCCCGTGTATAACTAATTTGTGCTGTGCACCAACAGGAACCTGCTTTAAAACTCCCATGCCAATTTACAACCCCCACACTGTACCAGGCAAGGTTAGTGGCCATTGAAATACCACTAAGGACAGGGCTATCTAAAGACACATTCGGTAGTGTGTTAACTATACAAAAAAAGAGACACTGTACAGTTTAAAAACAAATCTTACACGGCCTTACATTTCAATTTTTTTCTTTAAAAGGAGTGAGTTGTGTACAGGGGGGTTAAATGCTTTATAGACAAGAAAGAAATTGCTCTAAAAGAGACTTATTCATCATCATCATCATCTTCATCCTCCTCCTCTTCCTCCTCTTCATCATCTTCATCCTCTTCATCCTCATCCTCCTCCTCCTCCTCCTCCTTCTTCTTCTTGCTCTTCTCAGCCTTGGCAACTACTTTTTTGCCAGCATCAACCTTCCCCTTGGCCCGGTATGCAGCAATATCCTTGGAGGAGAAAAGCAGGGACAATTTCTCAGATTTCTCAGATTTAAACCAGCCAAGAGCTCCGAGCAACTACCAAATGGTACTTGTAAAACCAAAGCCACCAGGTACCCGACCAGTCTCTGTGTCCACTGGGGTAGGACCAGGAGCTGTAGCTTCAGTTTCAAGGTGAACTGAAGCCCAATGCTAAAGAAAGGGGGAATCCTCCAAAACAAAAGATATGGAACATGCTTACGGCTCTTGAGGAACCTCCACTCTTAAGCTTCTGGGAACAGGGTGGAAAAGCTGCTGCCTCCCATGGGCACAGCTAAGCCCACTATCCCATCAGCAAGTGGAGTAAGGAGATCTCTTAAGGTCCCTTTCTAGCCCTACCTCCTTTGATGCCTAAATAAATGCACAGGAAAATCCTTGCGTGAGGGACAAACTTGCAATTAGCCATCTGAAACACATCAGAATGACACAGCCTAATATTCACAACGTCACGCCTCAGTGAAGACCAATTATACAGAATTTTGCCTAACTGAAGTTTACAAAAAAAAAGGTATAAGAACTTGATTAAAGGGTAGACAGTGCCACCTTCTGCATGCAATAAATTTATTCCAATGGCTTGTAACACACAAAGTTCAGTTCCTGTTACAGGGAAGTCAAAACTTTACCTGAAAGACCAAGCCAGAAAAATGGTCAGGCTTCCTGACTTTGTGCCAAAATAAAACCAATTACATAACAGAATTGACCTATAGGACTTAAATGCACCAGCTACAGAGAAACATCAATACCTTTACGCAGATGGTCTGAATCTTAGGTATTCCTCTCCCACTCAACAGTATACCAATGATCTTACAGTTCCCTCAGACTCCCTTAAGGCTTTGCATGAAATTTGCAAATTAAATTATACCCACCAAGTCAAAGGCCAAACAGTGAAATGCTGAGATTATTGCACCTTAAAACTCCATGTGTAAGTGTAAGAAATAAAGGCAACACTAGTGCAGATTAAAATAGCTGGGAATAAGGATCAACATTTGCACCATTTAAAGAAAATCTCCTAAGAGTTGTCTTGGCTGGATGTACAATTACCATGCTGAAGAGTTTAAGTTGGGCTGGAAGGACAGACAATAGGAAAAGCTTCTAGACCTGCAGGTCTCTCCAGAGTGTAATCAGGACTCAAAGGAACCACCTTGCTCACTACAATGCTACAGTTTTGAAGTGGTTTTGATTGCCAGCAGGAGAAATACCCAGAGGAAGGTCACAGCACACAAATGGATGTATGTGCATATATTAGCTATAAGTGGTAGATGACCCATTGTAAGCATAATCGGGGAGGCTAACTTGCATCCCCCTCCTCCCCTACTTTCCTCATATTGGGATGGGAATCTGCCTCTGGTACAACTCATTTTCAGAGCTCCAATTACGATGGTGGAGTTAACCTTTAATAATTCCAGAAACTGCATGACATGATGCTTCATATGTATTATTAACTGTGCTAATTACCATAAAGGAGATGGACACAAAAGAGGCAGAAAACACACATCTGAAACTATTATCTCCTTGTTGTTCTGACACTATACCCAAAGTAAGTTAAAAAAAACCAAACACCTTAAGTGTATCAACTATCCCAAAGTTCAGGGATGCACATCATAAGCCCCAAAATTAGGGAGAACCAATTTATTCTTTACTGGACATACTTAATACTAGCAACTTAATTCAGACACTGCCGTGACCTATTGTTTTAATAATGATACAGATACCATGATACCTATTTAACTATCAAGGAGGGTCCAGAATTACAGGCAAGAGCCAACAGCTCAACAGACAGGGCTGCAGTTTAGTGTTGTAGAAATAAACTATATGCTCCCTTATGTGATGCTTTCCATCAAGTACCATGACATTTGTCATTAGCATATCAAAATTTGCAAGAGTAGGTATCAAGTAAACAAGGAAAAAAACCCAAACATCTAAGTAGAGGTTTGAGCTTCCCTCTCACCATCTCTATAACTGTTGATGTTACCTTTTCATACTTCTCCTTCAGTTTAGCAGCCTTTTTCTCATAAGGCTGTTTATCATCTGCAGCAGTGTTGTTCCACATCTCTCCCAGTTTCTTTGCAACATCTCCAATGGACAGACCAGGATGTTCTCCTTTGATTTTTGGACGAAACTCAGAGCAGAACAAGAAAAAAGCCGAACTACGGGGGGGGGGGGAAGACAAAACAAACCACCTCATGAATTTTAAACTTTACTATATCAGAAAGTTTTGTGACCTTTGTTAGTATTTCCTAAAAGCACACTGGAAAAGCACCTAAAGGAGACAAAACATCAATTACAATGGAAGGGATTAGAAATGAATAAACTACTTTGAAAACTTAATGCATTCTTGTCTCTTAAGTAATGCTGCACATCTGGTCCCAGTTTTGGCAGAACCCCCAGAAAGGCAAAGTTTATGTATCGAATGCAGAGAAAAATCTTAAAAGAAAAAAATAATTGACTAAATGATACCAAGGAAGCAAATGCTATGTCAGAACTGTCACAAGTCAGAGAAGTTCCAACATTTGTTATTTATTAATATTTCCAGATGACAGTATCAGTCCAAATGTGAACATTTAATTCTACAGGAACTTCTGTTCCTTTCAACTTCAGTTCCATTTAACGTACACACACAAAAATCTACTGTTATAAAAGGCTTAGTGTCTAGTACTGAGTGAACATGAAGTCAGTAAGTAGTCTTTAGATAGTGGCTCAAGTTTAAATTCTCCAAGCTGCTTTTTGTGCAAGATCAGCCCTCTAACCTTTTCTGTGCAAAAGCCTCTTCATTTTACATGGACTGCAAATCGAAAATTCAGCCCAAGGCAACAGGTGGGGAGATCAGAGACTGAAATATTTTACTGCCTTTTTACGCTAGAATAAACAGAAATTCCAAACTCGAGTCAGAATTGCATGTCTTTTGCATCCACTTGTTTATAAAGGCTGATGTTATTCCACTTTAGTGTGTCAACCTGAAACCACAAGCCTGTAATTCTTAACTAAAATATCACCTTATTTTTATGTCACTGGTCCCAAAAACAAGTTTCCTACAGTTAGATAAAATACTTGGTTTTTAACAGATTATCTTGTTTGGGACCATCACACTGGAGTCAAACTAGAAGTCTACTTACGGAGGCCTCTTCGGTGCATTTGGATCCTTGAACTTCTTTTTTGTTTCCCCCTTAGGTGGTACATAGTTTTTCATTTCTTTTTCATAACGAAGCTTGTCAGCCTTTGCCATATCTTCAAACTTCCCTTTCTCCTTAGAAGACATAGTCTGGAAGGCAAGTAGAATCACAGAATATCTCAAGTTGGAAGGGACCCATAAGGATCAAAAGAGTATTTTAAGATTCAAAAGCATGTCCAAGTCTATCCCAAAATTTAGTTGGGAAGCTAAAGATAAAGCAAGAACAACAGATAGTTACCATTAATCATATGGCTGCACTTCATACTTAGCTAAACCCCAAGCTTTCAAGTAAAGAATTTAGTCTCAGATGGTATTTCACACAGAGCGATTACTTAAGGTTTTGAGGCTTTCTCAAGCAGATATTCCTACCTTCCATCGTTCTGAGCATTTTTTTGAGAACTCTGAAAAGTTCACTGATGCATCTGGGTGTTTCTTCTTGTGTTCCTCCCGGCAGGTTTGCACAAAGAAGGCATATGAAGACATTTTACCTCTCGGCTTTTTAGGATCACCTTTGCCCATTTTTGATGATTTTCTGGAAGGGAAAAAACAAAACAAAAAAAACCAAACAAACAACAAACAAACAACCTTTAAAACTTTTTACAAAACAGTGAGGGAAATAAACCATAAAGAAGGATTGTGCCAAACAAGACCCATTGGAGCAGTATTCTGAAAACATACACCAGGAAAGAGTTCTCTCTTCTTGAAAATTTACTGAAGATTTCTGCCATCTTGTTTGAGGCAACCTGGACCCAAGCAACATGAAATCTCAAAGGGCCTTCAAAATGCATGGTTCTGGTCTCCTGTGAACAAAAATGTCCCTTCCAAACTATTTGAAAGCAAGTACTAGCATCGATGCAGGGGAGACTGCACTCCTTCATTACTGCTACTGTATCAATCCTAAGCGTGGAAAGAATAAATTATATTGAAAGAAAAAGTACCTGACTATCCTGTCTCAGCTGGCTTTATGGGCTACTAATTTTTTTATTCCTAAAGCCCATATTAGTATGTCCCTCCCCTGAGGCATTGGGTGCCCATTTGCAAATAATATATTTTTAATTATTTTTGTATGCCATATATTACCACTCTCCTTCAAGTGTATTGAAGAAAAAATCTTCTCCCTTTGTATATACGCCTAGAAATACAGGAATGAAACACCATGCTTAGTGGAACACATTATAACCAAGCCAGGGACATTAAAAGTATGACATTTGCATACAACTAGCATGACTGTGTTCAGCACAAGGACTATCGCACTCTTTCAGGAACCAAGAGGGAAGGAAAAATACCCTCCTAGAACTTTCACACTCAAATCTAACATTCAGAGTATTTATTCATAGCTTGCTGGAAAAAGCCACTTGCACCCTGAAAAACTCTGCTCTTCAGCAGAAATTAAGAAAGAAAAAAAAAAAAAAAAAAAAGGTAGAGGCACTGCCTGCCCGTATTGCCACAGAGGCAGCATTTCCTATCGGTTTGGCCGATAGACAGAAACAGATTTCTGCTCTGTGACTAAACACGTCCGGTTTGAAGTTTCTATCAAGTAAACATGAGGGCTGAAGAGCCAGGAGTCGCCCCTGCCCACCATGGAGACGTTTCCAGAGCCAGCCGGGACCCGGCTAGCTGCGGGGGCACTTCCCGCTAGGTGCTGGGAGGGAGGAAGGCAGTGAGGGCCTGGGGGAACGGGGCAGGGGTGGCCAAGAGACAGAGCGACTGGTGGAAGGGTCAGACACCGCGACCCAAGCGCTGCGACCGTGAGCTGGCATTTAAAAGCCTCCTTCCCGCCATTTTGGACGTTCCGTCTGCGAGGGGGGTAGAGGGAAACTTCCTACGTCCCCCAAGAGACCTGAGGAGTTGACGCGGAGAAAACAGAAAAGAGTCCCGTTATTAGAAAAAAGACAGGGGAAGTTTTGTGTTCAGGCGAGTGCTGGCAGCCAGCGGGCGGCAAGCACATGCCCGGGAGCCAGCCACCGGGGCTGGGGCTCCCCGCAGGCGACAACGACCCCCGGTTCCGGGCCGCCGCTCGCAGCCCCGGGACAAAGCGCCTTCGCGGCCGCAGCCCCCGTCTCCCCGCGGCGGGGCGCGCCGTCCCCAAGCCTCCTCTGCTACTCGGCGCCATGAGGCCTGGCCGGTGAGGCGCGGCCTGCGCCGCCGCAGCGGCGAGAGCGGCCGCCATGGCGCAGGCTCCTGGTGGAGGAGGTCACCCGCCGCCGAGGCTCCTTCCATTTTGTGCACTGAGGAAAGCGAGCCACCGCCCCCCCTCCCCGCGGCCCGGCGGGCGGGGCGGCCAAGCAGCGGGACCACAGCCGAGGGAATCGCGGCGGAGCCGGGCTACAACCCCTGGGCCGCGAGGGCGCGGCAGCGACTGGGCAGCGTGGAATGGCCGCTGCTGGCGGCGCCCGCGCCCGCCGCCGCGTAGAGAACATGGCTTCTTCCTCCCTTCCCTTTGTGTGAGCGCGCCCGCTACGCTGGCGCACACGCTCAGCCATTGCAGCCGGGGGAAGGAGGGCGGGAGAGAGGGAGGGAGAGGGAGGGAGACGGCGGGAGGTGGGTGGGTGCGGGGGGTGGTGGGGGGCCGGCGCGCTTCCAGCGCCTGCCCGAGCCCCAGCGGAGCGGGCAGAGCCCCGGCGGGGACCCCAGCTCGCTCCCGTGCCCCGCCGAGTTGTACAATTCCTCGGCCGAGGACCTCGCGCCTGAGAGAGCGGCGGCAGCTGGAAAAAAAAGTTCCCCCGAACTGCGCCCCCGCCCGCCCGAGCGTCTCTCTGCTCCGCCGCCGCCGTTCGCCTTGTTTTCTCGCTCGCGGCTCCCGTCAGCCATGTTACAGCCGTGCGGCCGCGGGGCCAGCAGCTCTCTGGCCCGAGCCTCGCTGCCCTCGCGGCCCCGTCGGCGGCCTGAAGCGCGGCACGGCCCGGCCGAAGCCCCCGCTGCCTCGCCGCGCCTGTGCCCGCCGGCTGCCCCGCCGCCGCAGCGATGGCTATGGCGAGGCACCGTAAGCGGCTTACG
>VYZU01045405.1:47210-75864 GCA_013401355.1 Ceyx cyanopectus | reverse complement strand
AAAAATATTGGAAAATATTTCTTAAAAATAAGAACTGTAACATGGTGCCCACAGTTTGGGGGCCAATTTTGAGAAACCTTGTATCTCAGAGTTCTTCAAAGTGAAGAATATATTGTATTTTCAAAGTAATTTTCAATATCCTTACTTGCAACTGTGATTAGAACTAGCATAAATGAAGCTGCACATGAACATACATAAAATGAGAGCTTAGGGGGCTTCTAGATTCTAGCAGAATATAAAGTAGCAGTACTGAAACACAAATTAAAAAATATATTTCTATTTACTGAAATGAAAACCAAAGGTTTTAATAATCAATAATAATAATTAGGTACAAGTGACAGAAATTTCAATTTACATATTCCAATCACCTCTACATCCCAGCCTCATGGAAAGACAGCCTAATAGGGACCAAAAATTCACAGACTTGGGAACAACTGTCATCACTCTTACCTGAACATTGTTTTCTGCTGTACCAAGAGCTACCTGAAGCTTTTGGCATTTTTCCCTTAAGCTGTCAGCTTCATCCTGGACCATCTGCAATTCAGTTTTAAGCTTTCCCAGATTCTTCCTTAAAATACTTTCCTGGTTTTGAAACTCTTTTCTTAGCTCTGCTTCTTTTTCTTTGCAAGCATGCAGGCTTTCTGCTGTAAAAAGCTGAGATCTTTTCAAAGAATCAAGTTCATGTTCATAGAAAGACTGAGCTTTGCTGAGCTTGCCTTCGTAGTCCTCAATGAGTTTTTTCCTTTCCAGCCTCAACTCTTCAACTTTACTGTTTAAATCTTCCAGCTCTAGTCTGTGCAGCTCCTCTAGCTTTTCCTGCCCCTTACTTAAAGTAGCATTCTGAGTCTGTTGAGTCTTCAGGAGCTCTTGAATCTCCAGCCTGTGGGCAGCTCTCAAGTCCTCCAGAGCCGTGCGCTTGTCCTTCTCGTACTGCACTTGCAACTGGATGAAGCTTCTTAGCCTCTCCTCAAATTTCTTCCTGATTTCTTCTACTTCTCTTGACATAGTCACTACACGTTGGACATGCTGAGCCTCTGCACAAAGCTGCATGTCTTCAACTCTATCTTTATAGGCTTCAAATTCTGTCAGAGCCTGGTGCTTCATCTTCTTATGATCTTCCAGTGACTCTTCCAGAACTTGGATCTTTCTCTTGAGATCCATTTCTTCCGCAACTTTGCTTTTGTACTGCAAGATCTTCTCTCTGGTCTCTGCAAGAATTTGTTGAATTTCTTCTTCATGAGCATCCTTAAGGGCTTGGATAGCAGCTTCGTGTTCATCATTTTTAGTGTTCAAAGCATAGATTACCTACAAACACAAAATAACACTGTATTACCAAAAAAAGCAATTGAGTTATCCATCAAATCATAAAAAAAATCACCTATGCACTCTGAAAGTTACTTTGACTGATACAAATAAGACACCAAATGTTCTTATGAATATAAGCTGTATAATCTTACACATTTTGTACAATAATCTTTACTTTTTAACCTAGAAATTTGCCGATTAATAAAAAATTGGTTGTGCTTGACTATATTTGTAGTGTTTCATTCCAGAGTCACAGACAGAAGCATGGGCTCTGCAAGAACACTTGAGATTGCCAGCTAAAGATCCTAGTACTCTTCATACAAAACAATAACATCATTATTTAATACAAGTAAAAAGGCTCATATTTTGTGGTGTAGATAAGCAGCTCTTGCTGTGTTAGCACTGGTGACTTGAACTACATGGCACAGAAACAACCAGAGGTAAGCAGTGTTTGTGGCTGAAAGAGGAAAGTTAGACTATTTGGCAGGGAAATATTTTTGACTGCAAACCAGATGTTGTAGCTTGAAGAGCTGAGCAACTCTTGCATGGTCAGCTGCACTTGGTCAGCTGCTCCTGCCAGTAATTTAGTCATGATAGAATGCTCTGCTAATTCAAAAGATGTAATTTACCTTAATACTAGTATTAAGTGCCAAATATCTTTTGGAGCATAGAAAATACTTCTGAAAATGAGTGTGTTGTATTCTAATTTTATATGGAAACAGGAACTGATGCCTGTCTGGAAAAAACCCATAGCTACACATCTTACACAAACATCAAACTTACATCTCTGGTAGATTTTCACTTTAGACTTTTGGGTCAGCCCAGTTCAGGTGAAAATGTCTGGTTCCCAGTGCTGCTGTTGGTACCTGCTCATCTGAGCCACCAGAGCATCCAGACACAACCCAAGCCACTGTCAGTGCTGCACACTTAAGGAGCTACACGACCACAGTGCCAACAAGGAGCTGCTTGTGCAAAACCTGTGAGGGATTTGGACCGATGTGCCTGAGCTACCCTTGCAGTCTGTGGGGAGCTGGACACAGGAATAAGTAAAATAACCCTTGGAACTTTATCCCAGTATTTCTCAAGCCAACTCACATCCCCCACACACAGTGGGATGCAAACAGAAAATTCTTCTCTAGCACATTATAAAAGTGTAGTAATAGAATTAAAAATAATTAAAAAAAAGTCTCCCTTTATGTAGACATCTCTTATTTGGGTATCTTTGGATGGAAAAATTATTTGCCAAGATGCTATTTGGACTGTCAGTTAAGGGAACAGGTGAAGCTGCTGTTCCTGATACAAGAAGATGGGAAACTAGAAAAAAAACAGAATAAACACTAGATACAACATGCAGGTCTTATATCCTAAGAACCATAAATTGCTATTTTCATAGCAAAGTTACTCAGAAAATAAGTAAACAAAGACTAATTAAATAAGTTAATTTTATAGAATATGTTTTAAAAATTGATGGCAACACAGATAAAATGCTGTACCACCCAAATATGTGATCTTCAGACTATCTTGAGTTGAGGCAAAAACTCAGCTAAGCAGAGCTGATGGCACACAAACAAGAAATAGAGATGAAATAGGAAGAGCTATTAAATAACAGCACTATGAGCATGGCTTGGATATTCAGCTGAGTAACATTTAGCCTCTGACTAGAAATAATGTCCAAGATGCCTGTTAAAAAATGCTACAGATGGCCAGCCTACTGAACAGCTTCTTTTGACTAGTTTCCAGGACAAAGACATCCCAGAATCATCCATTAGCTGAAACCAGAATAGTTTTTTACCATAGGAAAAAACAGACTCCATGATCAGAAAGGTAAGAAGCAGATGGATACAGGCAAGGCACAGCTACTTATTACTATAAATCAAATTGCACAGGGCTGTTGCCCCAGTTCATCAGGGAAACATCAACATTAGTGCTGTGTATGACCTGGCAACTAACCCCCTGCTTGGCTACTACACCCCAGTTATTCCTGGGAGAAGTGCTCAGCTGCTCTGTACTTGCATTGCTGGCTCTAATGGAGTTACATAAGTTACTCAGCAATCCAAGTCTGTACACTCATGAAGCTGGTCTCAAGTGCAGCTATTTCTAAGCAGTATATTACCTGTGTGATTGAGACAGTTTAAGTGTGCATCAATTTGCTCTTTGCCAAAGTGAAGAGCCAACTTGCAGGATAAGTCAAAATAAAGTTGCATGTCAATTGAAATCTGGTTATGGCATCAGAGAATAGTTTCATGATGGCAGATTTCAATAGCACCCAAGAACATATTGTAGAAAGGCTGTTATGAAAGAGGGGAAAATAAAAAAGGTAATTTAAAAACAGCTTCAAAAGGTAGTCAGAATGGGAGCAAATACCACCAGAAAAGAGTTTTGTTATCTCCCTGGAATTCAGTATTAAGTAGTCCTACACCAATAACTTAACTGATAAGGAGAGCTCTGCTACACAAACATTATCAAAATACACAGAATCACACTGGTTGGAAAAGACCATTAAATCAACAAGTCCAACACTATGACTTAAGTTTCTTTGATTCCTTCCCTATCAGTGTTGTTCCAAAATCACCTTCCAGCCACAGGATTTCCATCTGCTGTGGTTACCTGCTAGTCACACTGAGCAGCTCCTTTCCCTTGTCAGTTTCTGTATTTTGCATCATCAAATTATATCTGAATGGGCATTCAAGCCACTGCTGCTGAAGCTGGGTATCTATTCCTGATTCAACCTCATTCACAAATCTCCCTCCTTCCCTCTCTGCTTTTGTATTTTTGTTTAAAGGAAAACATACTTTCTAATTCACCATTGTATATTCGTTTCCTCTTTGCTTATTAAAAAGCAGTTCATATTTCTCCTTGAAAGAGCATCCACAAAAGAAAAGAAAAGCAGCCCTTTTTGTGCTAAATATATGGGAGTACTTAGAAAGTGAGTTTCCTTCAGTGGGATCAAATGGCTTAAAGGATGACATTCACTGATATTGAAGTGATGAGAGCCTAAAAGGATGAGCAGAAGTTGAAATTTTCTGCAAAAAAAAATACTTCAACAACAAATCCATTACAGAGATTCTTAATTTAGAGTTAAAAAGCATTCATGGATTCCATTCATGGAATTTGTTATGCTTTAGTTTGTGCCTATTGCCTCATCTTTTGATGAGGCACCACTAAGAACACGCCAGCTCAGTGTTAAGTCCCTACCATCTGGCACACACAAGATCCCCCTGAGCCTTCTCTTCCCCAGGCTCAACATCCCAGCTCTCTGCCTCTCCCACTATGACAGATGGGCCAGTCCTCTAATCATCTTAGTGGCCTTTTGCTGGACTTGCTCCAGCATTTCCATGCCCCTCTCATAGTGGAGAGCACAGAACTGGACCCAGCACCCAGGGTTTCTTTGAGTAGAGGGGAAGGATCCCCTCCCCTGAGCTGCTGGTGACTGCAGTCCACATGCCACGTGTCTTTGCCACACAGGCAGACTGCTGGCTCATGTTCAGCTTGTCTCTCAAGACCCCAGGAGCTTTTCCTGCAAACCTGCTTTCCAGACAGTCAGTCCCAACCATGTTCTGGTTATGCTGCTCCAGACTTGCACGAGGTTCCTGCAGGTGCATATCTCCAGCCTGTCCAATTCTGACTAGCAGCTCATCCATCTGCTTGAGCAACCCCTTGGCCCACTTGGGTATTGTCTACAAACTTGCTGAGTGAGCTTCTGTCTCATCATGCAGGTCACTAACAAAGATGTTAAGCAATACTGTCCTCAGTAGCAGTTTCTAGAGCATTGGTTTTCATGCTGCTGACCAGAAAACTTTAAGCCCAGTACTTGTGACAGTTTTCAGTTCAGTTTAACATCTACTTGTCTTGTCAAAACCTGGAGAAAACACATGACAAACAGCAGTGAAGATGTAACTCATGGTAAGTTTTCTTAAAAACAGTCACACAAAGACTGAAAACACTTTTTTTAGTCTCTGGTCTATCAAGGTATTTATTTGTGCAGTTCCTTATGCCACAAGTTTTCTGAAACACTCCACAAAGAAGTAAAAAAAACACACAAAAAAACCCATAAACACACAAAAACACCAACAAACTAAAACCAACATTTTTTTTCAGGTTATAAGGTTTGCTCCTATAACCTTAAAAAAACCCAAAAAACACCAAAAAACAAAACCAAGCTTTTAAAAAATTATTTTTAAGTAGATTTGTAGTATCTTTATTAGAGACCTACAATAAAACTGACATCCTGGTAAAAACCACACAATGATAATGCTTTTCCTCAAGCATTTATTTTCCATTCATCTCATTAAATACAGTAAGTAGAATCCTGCAGCTTCTCAACTTAAAAACTCAGTGACCAGTCCAACATCTGCATTTTCTTATTATGTTTATCCAGGCAGATCTGTATCAGTGATATAATCTCCTGGAGAGCTACACCAGCAAATGTTTGTGAACAGCTACCTCATGCAATTACAATAAAGGCTTCTACTATTACTTCTGGCAGATAAACCACAAGGAGCTTATCTGAAGAGTATTTATATTGTAATGATTTACAAGATCTGACTGTTTGGAATTTTTCCATTCCAACAAAAATTCCATATACATGATAGGTCAGTCAAGTAAGGCTCTTGATTGACACCTCAAATACTGGACAAGCTACCCTAAGAAGAAAATTAATTATAGTGAGCATGAGAAAGATAATTAAAACCATGAAGTCTTCTTTCTTCAGCATGCATTAATTTGTTGTTGTTGGGGGTGGTTTTTTGGTTATAACTTTAGCAGTTGAGAAAACAGTGGCAATTTTAAATCAAGAACACATAATTCAAATATAAGTAGACTTGCAAGAAAAAAAAAAATACTGAGCACTNTTCCAGCCACAGGATTTCCATCTGCTGTGGTTACCTGCTAGTCACACTGAGCAGCTCCTTTCCCTTGTCAGTTTCTGTATTTTGCATCATCAAATTATATCTGAATGGGCATTCAAGCCACTGCTGCTGAAGCTGGGTATCTATTCCTGATTCAACCTCATTCACAAATCTCCCTCCTTCCCTCTCTGCTTTTGTATTTTTGTTTAAAGGAAAACATACTTTCTAATTCACCATTGTATATTCGTTTCCTCTTTGCTTATTAAAAAGCAGTTCATATTTCTCCTTGAAAGAGCATCCACAAAAGAAAAGAAAAGCAGCCCTTTTTGTGCTAAATATATGGGAGTACTTAGAAAGTGAGTTTCCTTCAGTGGGATCAAATGGCTTAAAGGATGACATTCACTGATATTGAAGTGATGAGAGCCTAAAAGGATGAGCAGAAGTTGAAATTTTCTGCAAAAAAAAATACTTCAACAACAAATCCATTACAGAGATTCTTAATTTAGAGTTAAAAAGCATTCATGGATTCCATTCATGGAATTTGTTATGCTTTAGTTTGTGCCTATTGCCTCATCTTTTGATGAGGCACCACTAAGAACACGCCAGCTCAGTGTTAAGTCCCTACCATCTGGCACACACAAGATCCCCCTGAGCCTTCTCTTCCCCAGGCTCAACATCCCAGCTCTCTGCCTCTCCCACTATGACAGATGGGCCAGTCCTCTAATCATCTTAGTGGCCTTTTGCTGGACTTGCTCCAGCATTTCCATGCCCCTCTCATAGTGGAGAGCACAGAACTGGACCCAGCACCCAGGGTTTCTTTGAGTAGAGGGGAAGGATCCCCTCCCCTGAGCTGCTGGTGACTGCAGTCCACATGCCACGTGTCTTTGCCACACAGGCAGACTGCTGGCTCATGTTCAGCTTGTCTCTCAAGACCCCAGGAGCTTTTCCTGCAAACCTGCTTTCCAGACAGTCAGTCCCAACCATGTTCTGGTTATGCTGCTCCAGACTTGCACGAGGTTCCTGCAGGTGCATATCTCCAGCCTGTCCAATTCTGACTAGCAGCTCATCCATCTGCTTGAGCAACCCCTTGGCCCACTTGGGTATTGTCTACAAACTTGCTGAGTGAGCTTCTGTCTCATCATGCAGGTCACTAACAAAGATGTTAAGCAATATTGTCCTCAGTAGCAGTTTCTAGAGCATTGGTTTTCATGCTGCTGACCAGAAAACTTTAAGCCCAGTACTTGTGACAGTTTTCAGTTCAGTTTAACATCTACTTGTCTTGTCAAAACCTGGAGAAAACACATGACAAACAGCAGTGAAGATGTAACTCATGGTAAGTTTTCTTAAAAACAGTCACACAAAGACTGAAAACACTTTTTTTAGTCTCTGGTCTATCAAGGTATTTATTTGTGCAGTTCCTTATGCCACAAGTTTTCTGAAACACTCCACAAAGAAGTAAAAAAAACACACAAAAAAACCCATAAACACACAAAAACACCAACAAACTAAAACCAACATTTTTTTTCAGGTTATAAGGTTTGCTCCTATAACCTTAAAAAAACCCAAAAAACACCAAAAAACAAAACCAAGCTTTTAAAAAATTATTTTTAAGTAGATTTGTAGTATCTTTATTAGAGACCTACAATAAAACTGACATCCTGGTAAAAACCACACAATGATAATGCTTTTCCTCAAGCATTTATTTTCCATTCATCTCATTAAATACAGTAAGTAGAATCCTGCAGCTTCTCAACTTAAAAACTCAGTGACCAGTCCAACATCTGCATTTTCTTATTATGTTTATCCAGGCAGATCTGTATCAGTGATATAATCTCCTGGAGAGCTACACCAGCAAATGTTTGTGAACAGCTACCTCATGCAATTACAATAAAGGCTTCTACTATTACTTCTGGCAGATAAACCACAAGGAGCTTATCTGAAGAGTATTTATATTGTAATGATTTACAAGATCTGACTGTTTGGAATTTTTCCATTCCAACAAAAATTCCATATACATGATAGGTCAGTCAAGTAAGGCTCTTGATTGACACCTCAAATACTGGACAAGCTACCCTAAGAAGAAAATTAATTATAGTGAGCATGAGAAAGATAATTAAAACCATGAAGTCTTCTTTCTTCAGCATGCATTAATTTGTTGTTGTTGGGGGTGGTTTTTTGGTTATA
Source organism: Ceyx cyanopectus (assembly GCA_013401355.1). Lineage (NCBI taxonomy): Eukaryota > Metazoa > Chordata > Aves > Coraciiformes > Alcedinidae > Ceyx > Ceyx cyanopectus. The sequence goes on along the minus strand of VYZU01045405.1, from coordinate 67,528 downwards.
ACTTTAGCAGTTGAGAAAACAGTGGCAATTTTAAATCAAGAACACATAATTCAAATATAAGTAGACTTGCAAGAAAAAAAAAAAATACTGAGCACTTGTGTGCAACTTCACATTCAATAATTAGCTGGAGGTCTCCAGCCTTGAGGTGAGTACAGGTCTGTATCACGCACATGTCACTTTAGATATAGTCACTCTCTCTAACAAACATGCCTAGTTCCAACTACTGCTGGAAAAATCTCCATTTTTATACGAAAAGGGAAATAAATACAGAACAAAGAAGAGCTAGATTGGAAATACATTGTAAAATACACAGCTAAGAGAAAAAAGGAATTATAATAGCTGTACATAGCTTGTGAATGAGCTTCACAAGGTATGTACAAGGAACACACTTGTAGAATACAAAGAGTTTCTTCTGAGGCACATTTTAAGACTATTCTACGTACTTATAATACAGTAGATTTAATTCCATAGAACTATAAATGGTATTTTAACCTAAGATACAGGAGTATTTTTTTGCTTTTCAGACTAAAAGATTTATCAGCAGACTACAAATTTGCTGAAGTTCTCTAATACTTTCCCAAAATTCAATTTCAAATTTAGCTAGCAAATAGCATTTATGCTTTAGTTTGTTGTTTGGATTCTTTGTTTGGGATTTGTGTGTTTTGTTTGGGGTCTTTTTTCATAATGCCATTCTTAAAATACAGTAAGCACATGTATCTCCAGTAATTAATGCACTCCTCCTATATTTAGTGAAGTATTGAGTAACCACAAATCCCCTGGAACTTACCAGGAAGTTCTCACTCAATTACAAAAAAAGCCACATGAAGCAACACAAGCTAAAGAAACCTGAACATCTGGATTTTACAGGCCATGTAAAACAAAACCCAAACAAACAAGAAGCACAACCAAACAAAAAAACAACCCCAACACCCACTGAAAGCCCCTTTTCAGTTCTGGAAGGTTAACCTCTGTCAGTCAGGTGATGTCAGAAACTGCACAAATCTGTAGCTCAGTTAGCTTTAGGCATCTCCTAAGACAGTTAAATCTTAAGAAGCATACTGAAGGGGGAAGAAAAAAAGGATGGATTTACTGACAGATGTGCAAAGTGCCTGATCTGACTTCTGGTGAGACTGGTGCCTTACAGATTTATTTATTGAATACTTGTATATTTGATTTGAGCCTTTCAGGTGTGGACATACCCAGAGGAATTCTAAGGTAGCAGATCTGCATTGCATCTGTTTGTGTGTAGAGAGCCTGTGAAACAATGCACCAGAAACTCCTTGGAGCTGAGCAACACCTATGTGGAGAAACAGGTTAAAAAACAGCATTTATCTTACAGACCTGTATCACCATTTAATCATCAATATTTTAAAGTAGTATATCATTTCAATATGCCATTTCCTCTTTAAGAGCTACAAGAGCTTTAGAATCTAAAAAGACTTTGGGCAATATACAGAAACAATACATGCCTTTAATAAATTTTGACAGAACAACTTAATTTCCACTTTTTTTTGGAGCTATTGCAGGTGAGGTTGGCCAAGGCTCTGAGCAGCCTGGGCTAGTTGAGGGTGTCCCTGCTCCCTGCAGGGGGCTGCACTAGATGCCCTGTGGAGCTCCCTTCCAGCCAGAAACACTCTGAAGCGAATTCAGCGAGTCAGCCCCGCGTTCAGCACCACGTTCAGCACCATGGAGAGCGCAGGAGCCGGCCATACACGTGTAAAGAAACTTGAGGCTAATTTCTACTTTTTAACAATTAATGGGTTTTCTTAAAACCACTTCTCAGACAAAAAGAAAATGTTCTTGTCCTATATACTTGAATTCTTCTCTTTTCTGTATTTGGCCCCAGAAGAGGATCAGGAATGGGCAGTGAATCTAGAGTCAATTAGGGCATGTCAGTTGGGACTTCAGTCAGATTTGATTTTATTTAAGAAGCCACATTTACCAGAATTTGATACAGGCATATACAGAAGCCTATATATTTTATACTGAGAGAACATGGCACTTCTGTCTCCAGCTTTGCCAAACTACTACTTTTCTGACATCAAGAAATTTAGTTCTCATCAAGAACACAGAGCACAGGACCATAAGGAAAAAAAATAATTGTATAACAACTTTAATCTCTAATGGTCACAAAAACCAACTGGGATTGGGAATACAGTTTATTCTAGAGCACCAACTCAGCTATGGGAAATAATAAAAAGCAACAGAAGGTAAAACTGCTTCAGGCTCTTTGCTTGTACAGAAGGTGCAAGGATGCTGAACACAGCAGTGCCTGCCCAAACAGAAATGACATAGAATAGGCCAATCCTGTCTCAGTATAAAGCAAACAGCCATATACTTTTAAAAAGAAAAAAAAAAAGAAAAGGTAGAGGGAAAAAAAAAGAAAGAAGAAAACCAAGAATAAATAAGAATAAACTCTTTTTTTTTTTTAAATCCATACTTACAATTAGATAAAGCAAGTGAATAAATTAAAAATATTAAAATCTTCTTTCAAATTCTTTAAGTATTTTAATGTACTGATAAATCAGATTTAACAGCTACAGTAGATAGTACCAAGCTCTAAAATATACCCATAGCAGGTCCACAGAGCATCCTGCATTTCAGTCTTACAGGTGTGCCATGAAAATGAGTGGAAGAACCATTCAAGAGATACACACTTCTGAGCTTTTTGAAGCATCAGAATAATTAGTTTTTTCATCTAGCCCTGACTAGGAATAAACAGCATTAAATAACAGTTTCCAGACTTTGTATCAGGATTTATTTTTTTTTTAAGGTCCCCAATCCTTTCTTTCAAAGACAAACAGCATATTAACTAAAACACTAAATTCCATATATTTTTTTTTCCCTACAAAACATGAAAGGTAAGAAAGACCACTTCAGGTCTAAATTAGAAGCCACAGCTGCTTAAAGCAATTCTAAGTGCTCCAACTAGCAAGTATTCAGATAAAGACAATAACTGCTGATTAAGATCTGAAAAAGATTTTTGAGAGCCTGAAAGATCTACTTACTTTTTCTGAACTATCCCAAATGGTATAAAAGAGCTGCCATTTTTACCCAGTCACAGAAAATATCTGTGAATCCCTCTTGATAAGACTGTAACTGAGGAGTGAGGACACAGAACAACACATGGACAGGCAGAAAGGAAAGATGGAGAGACTATTCTAGTGGGATTAATAAAGAAATATTTGAAGATACTTGCTTCAGAAATATTGTCTAAGTTTCTCTGTACCTTCAGTCTCTCCCTTTTTAGAGTACTTATTCTAACAATAGCTGAAGTAACACAAAATTAAACAGATAAATGATAATTGAATATTTAATACTACATTTTTCATATCTTCTAGTCCTTGAAAACTATTCCTACGTTGCCAGTCAGAAGGATATGCAAAAATATTGACTTCAAATATGTACTCATCACACCCTCCTCAAAATCTGAGTTCTTTTCATGCAGTCCCAGAACTGTTGGCAAACACTGGCCTCCTGCCAGTGTTAACACACATTGGAGAGATGACAGAAGGATGCTCAGAAAAAAACCTAAACTGCAAGTTTTTACAAAGCTGTTAATGGCATCAACTACCAGATGATGACAGCTGACATCAAAACAGTCCAACAGGGATTTGAGTTTCTCATTTCCTCCCTATAAGGGTGGAAATTTCCTCCCTCTTAGGTTTTCTTGTGATCCCAGGCACAATGAGAGATTTAGCTGCTTTGTTTCCAGGGCAGAATACTTCAAGTAAAAAACTGACAGTGAGCATTTTCTTAAGATTCATTAATAGAAGATAAACTCTACAGCTCTTACTTCCCTAGCACTGCATTCTGTAATAGCCAAGGGAGACATTTAATCATCCCAGCAAAAAAAAGTCCACACAATAAGCAGCATAAGCATCTGAATTTGGGAGCATCAAATTCACTATTCTTAGAAACAAATTTACTATCTACATCCCCAAGCAACTTTACTGAGTCAACTACTACATTAGCATCTCATCTCCAAGTTCTTCTCTGCAACACAGGCAATCAGAAAGGAAAGGATAAATGGAATTTTAAAAAAAAATAAAATTTCCCAAATTGACACAAGTTTCTGGCAGAGTTGAGAGCAGAACTCCAGTCTCAGGAGTCCCAGATTCTAGTTTCTTGTTTACTGAAGTATGGTGCTTCTTGGATGTCTTTGTTGTCTTAGCCTTTGAACTAGGTGAGGCTTTTTGGAACTCTTCCAGAACTGAGAGCTCTGTATCAAGGGAAAACAGGAGCTATGTACAGCTTTTTATTTTAAATTAATAGAAACAATCACTGGAGGGTTTGTATTATCTGCTTAGCACTTCCAGACTCTTCTTCCAGTTAATGTGAAATTTCTGCATCTAATAACATGCAACTATATAAATGCAGAAGATTCTCATTGCATAATCCCAGCCCAGATCATGCACCTATTCCATAAAACTCACAGATTTATGTTGATGTCATAAAGCTTGCACAACAGACTTTTCAGCTACATTTAGGATGTGGAAGTCTCAATCACAAATGCTCAAACTGCAAACTACAGCACAAAAAAAGAACACCAAAGAAACAAACCCCACCTGAGCTTGTATTCTCCTGGCAATTGAAAACAGTAATCCCATTCTCCCCTGCTGATGCAAACATAGGAGTGACTTGCTTTTTGTTTTCTATTCCAGTTGTCTGATGCAAACCAATTAAATATATATGCACATTCTCATCTGCAGCAGGCATAATTCAGCACTGCATTAGCACTCCAGCAGTAGTACAAACACATCTACACAGTCTCATCATCACAGTTTGCTCCTTGTTGGCTTTAATCTTTGTGTCAGATGCTACTTTATCCCCAAACTGGTACACAGATCTTTCAAAAGGCCTCAAAATAAGGAGCTTATACTGAAGAGGAAGACCTAAAATTGCTTCAGTCACAATTTACCACAGTCTTTAACATAACATGGAATATCATCTTATTTTTTAAAGCTGCATTTCTAACTACTTGTTTTACCTTCCCCTGTGAATTAAGCACATTAAAGTTACATCAAGTAAGTCCCTTTTCCCACCACCTAAAAGTAAAAACACAGTTAAGCATCTCAGAAGTATTGTGCTTAGTGAAATGGATTTGAAACTTACTTTGTCTCACTCTTGAGTTATGGATTAAATGTGGTTATTAAACAAATTTCACCTTTTCTTTGTGTTTCTGTATTGCTTTGACTGAAACATCAGATATTCTTACAAGTAATGCAAAAAACATAACAGGAATACTAATTTTGATATTTCATATTTACTTCATGAGTGACTTGCATCTGCTGCTGCTGCTACTCATGCTGGGCAATACAGACTGTACAAGGATAAGCAAAAATAAAACACCGAGTCACATTTCTTTTGTCAGAAGACAGAAGCTGTCTGGGCAACTTAACAGTGTGTGTCCCTTCAGCAATGCCCCATGGATATTTACATTTCTTTTACTATACTCTATGGATGCATTTGCTCTGGCCTGGAAAAGCACCTGACTTCAGCTGGAGGATTTAGCAGTCTTAGAGAAGAGCTGGAAGATAAATAAATAAGTGGAGAGAACAGTTGGAAGGTGCATGAGAAGTGCCTTAAATACCAGACATTAAACAATGAACACAATTAAGAAGTTATTAAGCATAATAATTAATAATTCTTAATAAGAAGTTCAGAGATCACTGAAGAATTCCACACACATAAGTTAGTAAGCTTTTGACAAAGCTACAACAGTAGAATTTGGTCAAAAGACCTTCACAGAAATATTCCAATATCTTTAGCACATCATTTGGTTTCCAGAAATCTTCCAAAAAGTGAAATTACTTGTTCTCTGATAGAAAATTCCACAGAAATTTAGTGTTATGTTTCTGTTTTTCCCCTGTAGCTGGAGTCCTTTCTCAAGGATTAATTTCTGCAGCTCTCTATCATTTCAGGCTTTGGATTCAGGAGCTGGTTAGAAAGTTTAGATTATACCTTACCTAGAAGTTTCTGTTTCCTTTATATCTTCCTTTTTGAAAGGTCAAGTAAGACATGAAGTGTAGGATCTGAGCCCTCTAACTACAATTCTATGAGAAACTGCACCTCTACCTCTATGAAATTAATGCTAGAAAATACTTATCTTAATCTTTACATCTTTAATTTTATTATTGAAGTAGGTGCAAGAGAAGTAAACTAGAATATATAATAAAAATATATCTAAAAAATACTGTTTTCCACTCCATACCTTGACTCAGTACAAAGATCAGCTAATTTTCTAAGTTGCCTCCATAAAACTTGAAAATAGAACACAAATGCACAATAGTAGTGGGAAGAGCACAGGGCACATGCCCAGTGACATGGAACTCCTGGGTGTGCAATTAACTTCACAACACAGTGGAATGCTTCTGAAATCAACTACTGGCTGCTGAGTAAATTCCTAGAGAAAGCAAGGGAAAGACATCCAATTACACAAACACACAAATAATTATTTGCAAGCATTACTCTGCATATGCACTAGCCCTCAAGGTAAGTCTAAAATGCATTTATAGTCACCAGGTGCTGCTTGCACTGAAAGGGAGCACAAGTCTGTGGTCATAGCTTTCACAATTTAATTCAGAATTTGCATGCACATGGACCCCAAAAGGCTCTTCATCTTATTTGAGTTCTATTTTTCTCCTTATGCTATGAAAACTTTAATTCTGCCCATGTTAGCATATAAAGAAACTGGACTCTGAATTCAAAGACAAGACAAAATACCCCTCAGTCTTGCAATACATGAAGGTGAACAGTCTGCCATGATAAATACTATTTTTAACTGGTTGACAGTGCATCAACTCTGCATAAACATGAACTGTCTCCACTGTGACACTGCCAGCACTCTTCATTCTCAGTTCCAATGAAATGTCACCATCCATTTCAGCAAACGTTTGAAGAACACTAGTAGTTCTCACAGTGCTTGTAAGTTACCATTAAATGCTTTGGCTATTGAATTCTTGACAGAAATTACTTCTTTCTCTTAACAATCTGCCTTTCATTTGCTAAACAATGTTATTCACCTATGGCTTGAGCATCATACAAGAGGAATTACAGCACCAAAGACTTTTTCCAGTCATTTTCAGTAAATCATAGCTACAGTCAGATGTGAAATGTGGGGCCTAGCAGACTTCATCATATGCTTTTAAAACACACGGTAGTTTGACCCCCAGCCTTTACCAACAGCACAATCTATTTTCTCTAAGGGGGATGATAGGTCGATAGAATGAAAACTGTCCAATTAGCAACACAAGACCAGAGATAGTCTCACAATTCGCCCTCACCATCTAAGGTGTTTTATATATTGATACCTTAAATAACAGGTGAAACCTTAGCAAAAGGAATGCAAGCATCACTCAAACCTCTCTAAAAAGCCTCCGAGAACAGCTTACCAAAACCATAAAGCTACCATTTTCACAGGCTNTTTCTTTGTGTTTCTGTATTGCTTTGACTGAAACATCAGATATTCTTACAAGTAATGCAAAAAACATAACAGGAATACTAATTTTGATATTTCATATTTACTTCATGAGTGACTTGCATCTGCTGCTGCTGCTACTCATGCTGGGCAATACAGACTGTACAAGGATAAGCAAAAATAAAACACCGAGTCACATTTCTTTTGTCAGAAGACAGAAGCTGTCTGGGCAACTTAACAGTGTGTGTCCCTTCAGCAATGCCCCATGGATATTTACATTTCTTTTACTATACTCTATGGATGCATTTGCTCTGGCCTGGAAAAGCACCTGACTTCAGCTGGAGGATTTAGCAGTCTTAGAGAAGAGCTGGAAGATAAATAAATAAGTGGAGAGAACAGTTGGAAGGTGCATGAGAAGTGCCTTAAATACCAGACATTAAACAATGAACACAATTAAGAAGTTATTAAGAATAATAATTAATAATTCTTAATAAGAAGTTCAGAGATCACTGAAGAATTCCACACACATAAGTTAGTAAGCTTTTGACAAAGCTACAACAGTAGAATTTGGTCAAAAGACCTTCACAGAAATATTCCAATATCTTTAGCACATCATTTGGTTTCCAGAAATCTTCCAAAAAGTGAAATTACTTGTTCTCTGATAGAAAATTCCACAGAAATTTAGTGTTATGTTTCTGTTTTTCCCCTGTAGCTGGAGTCCTTTCTCAAGGATTAATTTCTGCAGCTCTCTATCATTTCAGGCTTTGGATTCAGGAGCTGGTTAGAAAGTTTAGATTATACCTTACCTAGAAGTTTCTGTTTCCTTTATATCTTCCTTTTTGAAAGGTCAAGTAAGACATGAAGTGTAGGATCTGAGCCCTCTAACTACAATTCTATGAGAAACTGCACCTCTACCTCTATGAAATTAATGCTAGAAAATACTTATCTTAATCTTTACATCTTTAATTTTATTATTGAAGTAGGTGCAAGAGAAGTAAACTAGAATATATAATAAAAATATATCTAAAAAATACTGTTTTCCACTCCATACCTTGACTCAGTACAAAGATCAGCTAATTTTCTAAGTTGCCTCCATAAAACTTGAAAATAGAACACAAATGCACAATAGTAGTGGGAAGAGCACAGGGCACATGCCCAGTGACATGGAACTCCTGGGTGTGCAATTAACTTCACAACACAGTGGAATGCTTCTGAAATCAACTACTGGCTGCTGAGTAAATTCCTAGAGAAAGCAAGGGAAAGACATCCAATTACACAAACACACAAATAATTATTTGCAAGCATTACTCTGCATATGCACTAGCCCTCAAGGTAAGTCTAAAATGCATTTATAGTCACCAGGTGCTGCTTGCACTGAAAGGGAGCACAAGTCTGTGGTCATAGCTTTCACAATTTAATTCAGAATTTGCATGCACATGGACCCCAAAAGGCTCTTCATCTTATTTGAGTTCTATTTTTCTCCTTATGCTATGAAAACTTTAATTCTGCCCATGTTAGCATATAAAGAAACTGGACTCTGAATTCAAAGACAAGACAAAATACCCCTCAGTCTTGCAATACATGAAGGTGAACAGTCTGCCATGATAAATACTATTTTTAACTGGTTGACAGTGCATCAACTCTGCATAAACATGAACTGTCTCCACTGTGACACTGCCAGCACTCTTCTCAGTTCCAATGAAATGTCACCATCCATTTCAGCAAACGTTTGAAGAACACTAGTAGTTCTCACAGTGCTTGTAAGTTACCATTAAATGCTTTGGCTATTGAATTCTTGACAGAAATTACTTCTTTCTCTTAACAATCTGCCTTTCATTTGCTAAACAATGTTATTCACCTATGGCTTGAGCATCATACAAGAGGAATTACAGCACCAAAGACTTTTTCCAGTCATTTTCAGTAAATCATAGCTACAGTCAGATGTGAAATGTGGGGCCTAGCAGACTTCATCATATGCTTTTAAAACACACGGTAGTTTGACCCCCAGCCTTTACCAACAGCACAATCTATTTTCTCTAAGGGGGATGATAGGTCGATAGAATGAAAACTGTCCAATTAGCAACACAAGACCAGAGATAGTCTCACAATTCGCCCTCACCATCTAAGGTGTTTTATATATTGATACCTTAAATAACAGGTGAAACCTTAGCAAAAGGAATGCAAGCATCACTCAAACCTCTCTAAAAAGCCTCCGAGAACAGCTTACCAAAACCAAAAAGCTACCATTTTCACAGGCTAAATAGCAGAGAATCATTTGGTTGGAAGAGACCGTTAAGATCAAGTCCAGTCATTAACCCTGCACTCCCAGGGTCCCTAAACCATGTCCCCCAGCACCACAGCCACACGGGTTTTAAACACCTCCAGGGATGGGGACTCCACCACCTCCCTGGGCAGCCCAAATATCCACCCGGCAGTCTGCGATCACCTCCCACACGCCCAGCAGAGCCGGCTGTGCCAGACGGAACGTGGACACAAGTCAGTGGGAGCAGGTACTGCGGCAGTTTCCACGCTCGGTCTCTCCGGCCCCCGCGCCTGCGGTGTGCGGGAGCTTTCCCCGCAGCTCTCCCGGGGACCGAGGATGCTCCCGGGGCCAGGCTACCGCTCCAGGCCCAGCCTTGTGGGCACAAGCTCCACCTCTCAGCCGGATTTAACATCGACCCTGAGACTCACCCTCTCTTCAGACCTACCGATGGCAAGAAGCGAAGGGAAACAAGACGGGAAGAATTAAAAGGCGGCCGAGGAGCTCCTGCTGCCCCGGACTCTCCCTCACCTTCGTGAGCTGGGCGATCTTCTTGCTCATTTTGAAATGCAGGTCCGGGCTATGGTCGGAGCTCAGACCCGGCTGAGCTGATCCGGAGCCGAGTTTTCCCGCGCCGGCCGCGGAGCCTCCGCCGTAGCTGTGCTGCGGTTGCTGCCAGCCCATCCCCGGGGTCGCCATCTTCGCCAGCCGCTCCCCGCCGCCGCTGCCGGGGCTCCGCGGGCACCGACTCTAGCGGGGAGCCGCGCCAAGGTCGCCCCGGCCACGAAGCGCTGCCCGAGGCGGCTCCTCCCGCCTCGGGCGCTTCTTCCCGCCGCCGCCGCCGTCCCCCTCAGCCGCGCTCGGCTGCGGCGCTACCCCTTCGGGGCCGCTGGGAGAAGCGGCGCCAGCCTCGCCTCTTTCCCTCGCCCGTCGCGTCTGGGCGAGACGAGGCCGGCGTCGCTCCGTCGGGAGGCTCGCAGAAGCGGCGGGAGAACAACCGTACCCGCTTCCCCGGGCTGCCGCCGGGCTGTTTACACCGCGCAGCCCCCGCCGCGCAGCCCCCTACGTCACCGCCCCTGCCCCGCCCTCCCGCAGCCTCCCGCACCTGCCCCGCCCTCCCGCAGCCTTCCCGCCTCCGGAGCCTGAGGGGCCGTGCGCGACACACAGCGTTCGTGCGTGCGCGCGAGCGAGGCTGCAGGGACCTTCCCGCCCTCCCCTTCCCCTCAGTTTCCCGCCCCGTTCCCCGCCCGTCGGCGCCGTGAGGCGGGTGAGGGGGTTGCACAGACAGCCCCTTCCATCCGCGTTGGATGGGGCTTCGAGCAACCCGTGTAAGTTACAAGGTGTGTTACAATCTAGCGTAAGGAGCCCCTGCCTGTGGCTGGGATGTGGAGCTAGGTGGTGGTTAAAGTCCCGACTAAAGCAAATCACCTCTGGGTCTCCCCAGAGCCTTCTCTTCTCCAGGCTGAACACCCCCAGCTCCTTCAGCCTGTCCCAGAGCAGAGCTGGCTCTGGTCTTGTGAGAATAGATATATATTAATGTGGTTGGACACATCTGATTTCCTGATTAACAGCCTCTGCACTTATCTTTTAAAGAGTCCTTGGTACTTTCTGCTGAGTAGCTTATCTTTTTAGTGCCTTTTTTTCTGCTCTAAAAGTCTCTTCTTTGCCTGCAGTCTTTGTAGGCAGACAGAAATATCAAAAGAGGTACCAAAATACATGGCTAAATCTCTTGTTGTTAACAAGAAAAGTATCACTTAGAATTGACATATGATGAAAATAGCTGGAATATTAAATTATGAGAGGAGATCTGTATTAGAGAGCAATGTGCCTCACTTGCTTATAGAGATTCATGTTTATGCAGTAAGATAAATAACCAAATAAACATGAACTGGCAGCACAAACCTGAGGTCATGGGGCAAATGAGATTCTTTGATGTACAGATGGAACACTATCCACAAGGATCTACATCTACAATTAGATGCTGCTTCCTTTTGTACAGATTGTGAGAGTGCAAGAGCAATACTTGCAGTCAAGGTCTGTGGTGTGTAATTTCTAGAAAGGTGTTCAAGAGAGGGCCAGAAGAACTGCAGAGCTTCTGGAAAAAAATCTCATATATTGAAAGATTTAATAAGCCCAAAGCTGTTTTGAATAATGAGGAGTCTAAGAAGTGATTTTCTTCCAGTCTTTAAGTAGCTGTGTTGCCTTAAGCTCAGAATTTGCCTTGTTCAGGAAGTTCTGACACTGAATATTTATTTATTTGTTTTCTTTTGAAGCAACCCCATTCTGGCATCAGAGAACAAAGGACAGATGGTGCCTACCCAGGCAGTGATTCTTACAGATGAAATACAAGGGTAAGAAAGAATACTAACAGCATCTCTGTCACATCTGTGTCCATGGATAACATACATGAATAGCACCTCTGTTAATTAAGTTTTATAAAATTAAAGAAATTATTCAGTGGCAGAGGAGACAATTTTTCATGTCTAGGAAGGTCAAACTGCTGATTAAAGCAGCAGTCTGATTGTGAAGTCTTGGTTACAGTTAGTGGTTGTGTCTGGCTGGCTGACTTTAAGTAACCTTCTTAATTCTCCTGCAAAAGGGCACTTTCTTCAGTGTATCTAAGAACCCTCTGATATTAGGGAATGACTTAATTTATTATTACCTCTAGAAATCTCAAAACTCACAGAAAACATTAATGTTAATCTATGCATTTAAGTCTTTTGGATAGACTTATTTTTCAAATAAATTAGAGTGGGTTTTTGCATTTATCAATATTTCTTCAGATGCAAAAACCCTGTCTGTTTGATGTTTCAGTTTCTTCTGAGAAGTGTGCAGATTTGCTGTGGGTCGTATTGCTCCCAAATAATCGTTTTGAAGCACAGTGATTTATACCTGCCAAGACAAAACACTCAAATACATGGTTTGGTTTTTTTATCCTTGTAGTGAGGATAAATTATGCCAAATAATGTTTTGCCTAGGTGCTTTTAAGTCGAAAAAAAGTGATAAATTATTCTTTGTCAATATTTCATATGCCTTTTAGTAGCAGTTTTAATATTTAAAGTTTTTTGAGCTCCTCTTGACACAGTTTGTGCCTTTAGAGCTCAGATGCTAAGATTTTTTCCACTCAGGTCCATATCTGTAGGATACAGCCTGTTTTCTTTAAGGTGTTCTGCAGCAGAACAGTCAGCACCTAGTGCACTTTTCCCTTGCTGGGATTTAATGTCTCATCAGTGTAGTAGCATCTTCATGTCCAGAGGTGTCCCAGGGCTTGGGCTGAGGCCATCCAGAGGCAGAGGAGGAGTGGAAGATGGGATGGGATGAGGCAGAGCTCTCAGTGCTGCACAGGGAGACCTTTGGTGTCTGTAGCATCACGGGCTTACATAAGTGACATACAATCTGTGTCTGTGCAGTGGCTCCATGGGAGTGCATGCACTGCAGAGGAGTGCTCGTGGTCTGGGTGTAAGGAAGATTTTGTTATCAATTTGGGAGGACTGGTGGTGAATATGTGCCTTGAGATTGTTCAAATATTCTGGCACGTGTATTTTAATTATTTAATTTTTTTTCTAAAATTATGAAATACTATTACTGAGCTTTGCCCAACCAGGAAAGAATTTCATTTTCATCCAATCTACTGGGAATATTATGGATTAGAGAATTCTGGATGTACATAAACCCCTTTATTTATCTCATCACAGCTCTGGCTGTGTGCAATCACCCCATGCCTTATTTTCAAGCCACAGGCACAACCCCCCCCCTCTGCTTCTTTATAGACAGAAAGTGTTACAAGGTCTAAGCTTGCTCTGTGGTAATGCCTTTTGACAACTCTGAAGATGTCAGAAAATCAGTAGCTTTCACTAAAAGGACACTTAGAAATTTAACTTACTGGTCTTTGCAGATTTCTGCTGTTTCATTTGTAAGTTTACAGCTCCTGCTCTGAAGTTTTCAAAATCTTTGCAAATATGCATGAGCCAAGGTGTTTATATCACAGTTCTTATTTTCATTTTCATTCAGTGAATGAACAACACAAGTATCTAGTAATTAAATACTTAAAATATGGAGACTCAAGAAAAAGTCTATTTGAACTAAATATTATATACATAACTTGAGTTTATACACAGGCTTAATTATTTTAATAAAGTAAATTATTTTTAATTCAACATTTAAAATAATATTATAAAATAGAGTAGCAATACAATTGAAACACATCTGTCATTGCTGCATTAATTTTCTGGTCCAAACAAACCTGATGAAATATAATAAGTGAATAAGCCCAGGGTGTCCTACTTTAATGTAAAGACCTCATAGCTAAGGCTGAGGTTAATCTATGATGCTGAGTGTTCTGTGTAAGAAGTCCTACAAATCAATTTTGTTTTGAAAATGCACTTGTAACAAGGGCTTCTGCTAGCTGTAGATAGTGATATAAAGAGGGGCATCTTTTCAGATCTATAAAGGATAAAAGAGAAGCCAGCACTGCCTTGCTCTGCTTGCACATATAACCAGGAAGGATGTGCAGGGAGAAGGTGAAGAACCAAAAAAAAAATAAAATTAATATATTATNTCCTTAAATCTTCTGGCTTTCCTAGTTTTGTGGCTGTACACTGCCTCAGCCTTCAAAGCTTGAAAGACTCAACCCCTGCTTCAACTACTGTGTAGAGTTCTGTAGAGATTTGCAGTGGCACACAGAAAAATTCCCATAAGCAATTATCTCCTGACAATTCTATCTTTCTTTAAATCCACTTGTACATTCTCTTGCAAAACACTTTTATTCTCACATGCAAATACATGGTTGGGGGAATGTGGCATTTTATTAGAAAAATTAACAATAGCCCACTGCCTTATGCCTTGTGTTTTCATTCAGTAAAGGTTTTTATGTTATTTTAATCTTAAGGACCAGAAAGACCTGTGTAAATGAAAAAGACCAATATGAAAAGTGTATGTCTCTATGACTTTATGGCAAGGAATAGAATGCCAAGGAACTTGGTTTTCAAACCAGGTCTGCTAAGGACCCTCATGGGGAATTTAAAAGACACTAAGACATTAAAAGAACTGCCAACCCTTCCTGCACAACTTGTAGAAATCAACCTTGTTTTCCACCCCCTGAAATACAACAGACCAAATCCCAATCTCAGTGTTTCACATCAATCTTCCTAGATTTATGCTACAAATAAATTTAGGGATGCAAAGAAAGCTTAATGTAATGTCTCTGTTCAAACTCAAGTTGTAGGCACATTTCTGCACATTAAAACAGCATTTTATTAATATATGCTAAATTTAGCATAATTCTTATTATACTGACTTCTCTGCTGCAGAGGAGGGATCTAGTCTTGCTTTCTACACTGGAATATCATTTTAATCAGCTATCTAGTATACTTTTATCCAAGGATGTTAGAAAGTGGCTTTGATTTTTTTCATGGACAAAATGGCAGGACAAAACCCGAGGTATTAAATAACAGCTGAATTTGAAGGTCTTCATTGTACATTGCTGATCTTTTACATTCTTATGCTCTTCTGACAATAATCCATTAAGGAGATTGCTTAGATTAAAAAATGAGTCCACTGCAGTTAATTCAATTAATACATTCACATTTCTCTTCATTAGGATGAAAGCATTCCTATTGAAAGGAGCAGTGACCTTTGGTATATTATCAGAGCTTCTTCCAGGGATGCATTAAGAAACTCTGCTAACTTCTTTAATGTTCCTCTGAGGACAGAATGAGATTCAAAGGAGTCCTGTGAGTAGGGCTGTGTTGTTTGTAATGCTAGTGTTACAGTGAACTCTAAAAGGAGACTAATAAGAGGAAAATTGCCATGGCCTTTCAGCAGCAACTGCTCAAGATTATTTTGGTATATTAGTAGAACTTGCTTGGCTTGGTCCTGACATTATTTAGATATGCTGAACTTGTACAGAAATGTAATGCAGTTGTTTTCTTCTTGGAGGAAAATCAGCTTTCTGGGTTAAAATACAAAATAATTTGACTGATACCATAATTATTTATAATATTAATATATGACAAACAATGCTAAACAACTGTGACTGAGAAGAAGACCTTCCTGGGAATATCTGTGTGGCTGAAGATGCTTGGTTTTGGCATAGTTATCACCAGCTGGTAGTTATCACTTCTATTACCCATCTTTGGTGAAAAAATCATCAGATAATAAATAACAACCTCCAGTTTCAATGTCACTGCTCTCAACAGCCTGATCTAACATCATAAACCTGTTTGTTATAGGAGCACTTTATTAATCTCCCAACATTGGTTTGGAATTTGCTGGTCCACACAGTTATGGCTGTTCCTTGATACTTAGGGATTCAAACAGCTGCATCTTGCCAGTGTGTTTTGGGGGATTTAAGCATCCAGATTGGGAAATTAGAGAGGATTTTTTGTTATGCTTCAAGAAGGAAGAGAGATAGACTGGCATCTTTCCAGAAAATTAACAGTGGTGGATTTATGGTGATGCTAAAAGCCCAAAAAGCTTGGCACGAGTGTCAATATTAAAATAAAAAATGGTTTTTGCATAGATTTTATTACCTTCAAGTAGTTGAAGGCTTCTTTTGAAATTAAATGTATTGAAAATGTCCCCAGTATGCTCAAACTCAAATCAGACATTCTGCAGAAGGTGGGGTTCCCAGTTCTTAACTTTATATATATATATTTATATATATATATATATATATTTATATATAAATTTCATAAAGGCCATAATATCCTGTTAGGTGCATAATCAAGGTAGTTTGTANTAGTTTTGTGGCTGTACACTGCCTCAGCCTTCAAAGCTTGAAAGACTCAACCCCTGCTTCAACTACTGTGTAGAGTTCTGTAGAGATTTGCAGTGGCACACAGAAAAATTCCCATAAGCAATTATCTCCTGACAATTCTATCTTTCTTTAAATCCACTTGTACATTCTCTTGCAAAACACTTTTATTCTCACATGCAAATACATGGTTGGGGGAATGTGGCATTTTATTAGAAAAATTAACAATAGCCCACTGCCTTATGCCTTGTGTTTTCATTCAGTAAAGGTTTTTATGTTATTTTAATCTTAAGGACCAGAAAGACCTGTGTAAATGAAAAAGACCAATATGAAAAGTGTATGTCTCTATGACTTTATGGCAAGGAATAGAATGCCAAGGAACTTGGTTTTCAAACCAGGTCTGCTAAGGACCCTCATGGGGAATTTAAAAGACACTAAGACATTAAAAGAACTGCCAACCCTTCCTGCACAACTTGTAGAAATCAACCTTGTTTTCCACCCCCTGAAATACAACAGACCAAATCCCAATCTCAGTGTTTCACATCAATCTTCCTAGATTTATGCTACAAATAAATTTAGGGATGCAAAGAAAGCTTAATGTAATGTCTCTGTTCAAACTCAAGTTGTAGGCACATTTCTGCACATTAAAACAGCATTTTATTAATATATGCTAAATTTAGCATAATTCTTATTATACTGACTTCTCTGCTGCAGAGGAGGGATCTAGTCTTGCTTTCTACACTGGAATATCATTTTAATCAGCTATCTAGTATACTTTTATCCAAGGATGTTAGAAAGTGGCTTTGATTTTTTTCATGGACAAAATGGCAGGACAAAACCCGAGGTATTAAATAACAGCTGAATTTGAAGGTCTTCATTGTACATTGCTGATCTTTTACATTCTTATGCTCTTCTGACAATAATCCATTAAGGAGATTGCTTAGATTAAAAAATGAGTCCACTGCAGTTAATTCAATTAATACATTCACATTTCTCTTCATTAGGATGAAAGCATTCCTATTGAAAGGAGCAGTGACCTTTGGTATATTATCAGAGCTTCTTCCAGGGATGCATTAAGAAACTCTGCTAACTTCTTTAATGTTCCTCTGAGGACAGAATGAGATTCAAAGGAGTCCTGTGAGTAGGGCTGTGTTGTTTGTAATGCTAGTGTTACAGTGAACTCTAAAAGGAGACTAATAAGAGGAAAATTGCCATGGCCTTTCAGCAGCAACTGCTCAAGATTATTTTGGTATATTAGTAGAACTTGCTTGGCTTGGTCCTGACATTATTTAGATATGCTGAACTTGTACAGAAATGTAATGCAGTTGTTTTCTTCTTGGAGGAAAATCAGCTTTCTGGGTTAAAATACAAAATAATTTGACTGATACCATAATTATTTATAATATTAATATATGACAAACAATGCTAAACAACTGTGACTGAGAAGAAGACCTTCCTGGGAATATCTGTGTGGCTGAAGATGCTTGGTTTTGGCATAGTTATCACCAGCTGGTAGTTATCACTTCTATTACCCATCTTTGGTGAAAAAATCATCAGATAATAAATAACAACCTCCAGTTTCAATGTCACTGCTCTCAACAGCCTGATCTAACATCATAAACCTGTTTGTTATAGGAGCACTTTATTAATCTCCCAACATTGGTTTGGAATTTGCTGGTCCACACAGTTATGGCTGTTCCTTGATACTTAGGGATNATTTATATATATATATATATATATTTATATATAAATTTCATAAAGGCCATAATATCCTGTTAGGTGCATAATCAAGGTAGTTTGTAAGCTCATAAATACATTTTTAATTATTATGGAAACAGGTTGTAAGTAATTTATTGAAAAATGTTCTTGTGAGAGAAAAGATACAGATGATTTCTATGACCAGAATAGTCCTTAAGTTGATTTCTATGACCAGAATAGTCCTTAAATTTACAAATTATAGCTTATAAATGTAAAGACAGGTCATTTTAGCAAGTAAGAGCTGTGCTTTTCCACACATAGTATATAAAATACTCTCAAGTATCTCTTGAAAGTTATAAACACTAGGGCAAAATTGTAAAGATTACATATCACTGATAGTAATTTTTTACATCATTGTTAATTTTTACTTTGCTTCTTAGTCACAAGTGCCCCTAATTACTACAATAAAATTGTTCATTTGCTTGTAAGCATAGTTTACTATCATGTTAGCTATTAAGAGAATAATTTGGGAAACATTACTGCTTTATGTATGCTGAGCTGATTACAACAGAATTTATCAACTTTCACACAAATTCATATTTTGAACATTAAAAGTTACATTTAATGTAACTTTTATTAAAACACTATATTATTTAATTTAAGTTTTAACATAAAACATTAAATTATTGGAGACTGAAAATCCAAAAAGGCTTCTGCACTATTTGCCACAGAAGTTTTTTGCTGTCAGACTGCACTTCATTACTTAATGACTACCTAGAGAGGATCTTGGGAAATTACCAGGGGAAAAAAGGCTGTATGGTGGTTTGATTTATTTATATTATAAATTGTATCAACCCTTCAAAAGGGCATCTTCAATCCCTAACACTTGGTTTAATTCAGGGCAAAATCATTTGCCTTTCAGACACTCTTTTTCTGACCCAGAGCTTCTGCTGCAGCACGAGTGTGTCCATCACAGAAGCAAGCAGCTCTGCATCTGGCATCCACCCAAAAGAGAGAGCAAGGCCAAGCAGGTACTGAGAAGTAAGGGACTGATTCTACTCCATGTAGCTGTCACACAGGGTGTACTCTGGAGAGATGTCAGCCTTGCCAGAGCAGGAATTGTAACAAAAATAGCTCAGATCATCTCCTGCAGAAATAGTGGCAAAAGCCTTGATTCTAAAAGATGAATCTCTAGAATATACTGATGTGAAAGAAAACCTTCAGGGCCTCACATAACCCATATATGTGTGGTGGGGAGTGCACTAACTCATGCTTGCCTAGGTGGGAGGCCACTTTAATAATAATTTATATGATTGCTCATAACTATACTATAGAAATACACAGGTAAATGCAGATTTCCTAATAACTATACTATAGAAATACACAGGTAAATGCAGATTTCCCATTTACAATAGAGCCTACTTGACATGCACAGGAATATGGTGCTCATGCTCTGCAAGAAAACTTTTGCAGTAAAAATCCTGTAGCACAATCCTCCTGATAAATCTGGAGTATCTAAGTCTAGTCAAAAATGTCAATCATATTGGAGGAAAGAATATAAAGTTTGTTAGAAACCTGGTAGTTTCAGACCAAAGTCTGAAAACTACTGGAATATCATACACAGCTGTTTTTAAATTAAAATGGTATGTTAATTCTTCATGCAAGAAATAAATATTTATTTGATAATAATAAATAATTCAGCTGCTCAGCTCTCATATAACATGACTCAGCAATAAAGGTGTCTGATTCCAAACCAGTCAAGTTCAATTTTAATCACAAAACAGCTCTTTCAGAATGATCAGTCAACATGACAGGATTATCATGCACTTCTTAGAGTGTTTGCTTTACCTTCCCTTTCTTTTCAGCAATGAAGAATGCAGCAAACTATATTACTGTCTGCTTTTGATCCTAATCCTCAATTACTTAAGTTAGTCCATAAATATTTAAATTGGGTATTTCTGGTTGTTTGCAAATATTTTGGTGTAATTCTAAGAGCTACACAATAGCTGAGAGAGTCCAAATCAGTGTGCAGGTGCATCCTCTGGGTGGTGGAAAAAGAAAAATCCATTTCCATGGGAATATATCATGGTGTTTATTTCCATGCTAAACTTCCCCTCAGAGAAAGAAAAATCTTAATTCCAAATTGCAGCTGAGAGAAATTGCTTAGCCTTATATTTAGGACAAAA
>VYZU01045405.1:0-47140 GCA_013401355.1 Ceyx cyanopectus | reverse complement strand
TTATAATGTTTTCTGGTAAGATGACTGCTAAAAAACAGGATTACATATCACTCACAGAAATAATTGAGATATGTCTATGTTAATCCATTTTAGCATCACTTACTCCTCCATAGTTCTTTTTTAAGGCAATAAATGTGCTTAAGAATGAAAGCAATTTCATGCATTATTACATGCAAAACTTCTTTCATGGATTTTATTCTCCCCATGCCACTTGCAAGGAAAAGTCAGGGTTTCACACAGGAGGCCAGGGGCAGAGAAACCCCTTTTTGATTGCTGACAATTCCACCCCTAACAGCATTTTGGGTTTTATGGAATTGTAACACCTGACACAAAGTCAATAGGATATATCAGCTAAAAATGCCTTTATTAAACCAAAAGCAAGCATTAGCTGTGGACACTGTTGCATTATTGATGGTGTTTTGGTTTCATTAGAGGGTTGTGTGGTGTCCTTTCCTCTGCTTCTCTGCTTTGTTAGGCCCAGTTGAACACCACTTTTGGCCAAGTCATCTGTGAGGTGAACCAGCAATAGAGGTGGTATTTATCCTGCAGCCTTTCACACATCTTCTGCTACCTGACTCATCCTCCTCAGTGCCAACTCCCTGTTCCCAGCAAAGGACAGGATCTGAAACAGCAGATTATATTCATAATAATTTGAAAAAAACCACAGCTATTTAAGGATATTGATACTTTTCTGTGCCTCTGCTCCTCTTATTTTTAAAATTCTGTTGTTTCAGGAACAAGAGAAGGAAGAGATGGATTTTTTTCAATTAAATCAAGTTTTATGGAAAGCTTTTTTTCCTCTAAGTGTAGGAGGTGGAAAGATGATGGGAAGAGTTCTTTTTTAAACACATTTCTTTCTGTATGTTATAACACTGAAGAACTTTATATAACACAAAGAAGTGCTTCCCTTCCAGATGTGCAGGATGATCCCAAAGTGAAGCCAACCAGCACAGCAGAAATTATTTCACATATAGTCATCATATAAGATGAAAGATAATATCTTTCTGGAGAGATCTTGCTTCAAAGTTTTGTATTGTTTGCTAGACAGCCCAGAATCCACACGATTAAAAAAGGCCTTTAAATTAAGGTTGCCAACATAAAAACTTTAGCACTGGGAAAACAATGTCTTAAAAAATCCTTTTTAACAGAGGTAGCAGGAAAATCACCTGCTCTGCTCACTCTTGGTAACAGAAAAGTGCAGAACAGAACCAAAAGATGGATGCTCTCTACAACCAGATGACAGGTTGGAACTGTTGTTTACCCATAACCTGTCCACTGCAAACACTTGCAGGGATAAATATTATTATTTATTCCTTAAGCTTTTTCAAAGTAAGTACTTGGTGTTATTTGCCTGCCTCTTCCTGCTGTAAAACTTCCATTTACCACTTCCAAATTTCAGTCTTTCTTTGGCTTGTCAGAGAATTTGTGATGCTGCTTTGTGGTGAATATATAGGATGAAACTAGGTCACTTCAGTAACCTGGGGCTGTCTTTGCTCTGTCTCAGTGAACATTGTTGGTCCATGGTGAATGAATTATTATTTTCCTTGACTGACAAAAGAAGGAATTATTTTAAGAAATTTTCTGCCCATTTTGGACTGGTTATATACTAATAATGTAGTCAGCTGAGACTTTGGAGACAGGAGCAGAATACAATTGGCATTTCACAGTAGAGACCACCTGGGCAAGTCCCAGAAAGATCAATGGCCTGTTGGAATCCTCAGAAGCATTTGGAGATTCTCAGAATATTTCAATGTACCTGTAATTTATTTTCAAGGGGATTTTTTTTTCTCTCTTTTTTTCACAATTGGAGTTGAGATGCTTTACCTGAGCACCACAACAAAGCACAGGCATCCCACAAATGCTTGTGGTGTGGCTGACACTGTTCAAATGTGATGGCTGGAAGGACTATAATGAAACCCCTGTCTGGTCATGCATTGCTTATTCCCACTGTGATTATAACCAACCCTTTCCAGCACATGTTATTTCTAAAATATTTTTATGTCAGGACTGGTAACTGCCAGCAACATCTGAAATCTGAAAGAAGTGGTAAATAGAGATGAGGAAGAAAAATGTTAAGAATTCAAGGCTATATCTCTTCCCAGCATGAGGCAGCCCACACAATTTTAGCACCAGCAATCAGGCACTTCCAGATTTGCTCTTTGATTGCTCATTGCTGTGCTATGCTACAAATTAGTTTGTTCAGTCATGACTAAAGCCATCCACCCCCTTGCAGCTATTCTTACAGAAAATCATCTCCTTCCCCACTGATACACATCATTTGTGTCTTCCAATAACTGTTCCTCTGATATATGGAGAGAAGACAATAATGGATAAGGGCTTCAACATGATTTCTGGAAAAAAGAGGCAGTGGATTAAATTAATATGTGTATAAATTCTGCCTGTATGATAAACAAACAAATTGGAAGCTTCAATTGCACTGTTCAGTGACACCATCAACTTTCCAAGTTGAATGGCTGAAATTCTGCCTTCAAGGGGACAGAACTGTGCAATCATAGGTACAATGATTTTGCCTGTACCTTGCAGCTTTTTAGAAGTTAGAAAGCATGTCAGACTGTATAGATGCAGTTGAGATGCCCAAATTGCAAGATGATAATTTGTAACAAAACTGCTAAGTAAAATATGGCATGGAATATTCTTAATTAATGTATTTTCTTGCCAAAGGGAACATTAATTTATCTTTGGTGATACTGTGAGACTTCAACAATGATGTGTTACTTCAGAAGTTTTATGCATTCCATTAAGTAATATCACAGACATCTTTTCTCACATCTGAAAAGTGTAGTGTCTTGTGATGCTGTGAGGGTCTGTTTCCCACACAGTGGTCATGGAAGGCACACAGGTGGAAAGTACAGAACATGTGAGAATAATCTGTAGAGAAAGAGGAAGAAATGAACGTTTTCTGGCAAATATAGGTCACCTATTTGTGCAAGTCAGTTCCACAGTTCACTGCCTAACCTCCTGCTTTTTTACCTGAGGAGAGTTGTACAGCTAACACAGAATAAATATGTGGTACATAGACTGTGATAATGCTATTTAAATACATTTTTAATAATTAAATTGAGAATAATACATCTAAGTAATAAGAAAAGTACTGGACTGTTAACAAAGTGAAATCAGTATAAAATGCCTCAGGTCTGCTTAGGGTTATAGCAAATACACAGTTGCATTGCTTGATAAATGTTAATATCTTTTAATACTGTGTTCTAATGTGGAAACCTAAATGGACTTTTTGTTGCTGTTAAATTTTAGGAACTGGATGTTAAACAAATCTCCAAAAGATATTCCTTGTGCATGATAGTATGGGACTTCTAGATGTAGTTTTGTTGTCAGCTCTAGTCAGAGTTCTTGCTGTGGAGGCCATTTAAGGCTCCTCATTTCATAGACAATGCAAAGTTAGAGAGGTACCAAAAATCCCACAGCTCATTTTATTTGCATAAACATACTTGTGCTAGAGCTAACACAAATAAATCACATATACAGCACTTTAAACAAGCACAAAGCAGAAGGAAAAGAAAAGGGAAAATCCTTCCTTTGTTCTGTGCATTTCTGATACAGAATAATGTTGTAAAGTGAATCTGAGGTATTTGTGTGTCTGAGAGTTGTGCATTTTGCTGTAAAAGCATATAAGATATACTGACTTTTAAGATATTTTCCCTGTACTTATTGTCTCACACATACTAAACCAGAACTTTCCCTAAGGCTGTTTTATTTAGAAATTCATGCTTATAAATAATTTTCTCAGAGTGACTGAAAAAATGGCAATATGTTGTTAAAAATAATATTGGACATTTGTACAGGAAACACTAGAAATTAAAACCTGCCACTGGCTTTTAAGCTCCCTAGTTTCAAAGACTGTACTTAGAATATAAATAATACTGAAATGATACATGTGGGAGTACCAGAATTGATTTTTATTTTTTCAAAACAAGTTGCCTGGGGAATGCAAGTGCTGCCCTGCTGCTGCTCTCCACAGACACTAGTACCTGTGCATAAACCCATTAATTTGTGTTGTAATGAGGCTCTGATGAAGACCTTGGAGGCTTCAGAAGGAACCAGCTGCTTTGTTTTCAAGGAACTTTTCTGAGAAGTTTGTGACAGAAAAAAGGTCATTACATTTTGTATCTGCAGATATGCAAGGTATGTTTGATATTTCTAGACTCTCTTGCATATGGCAGATGTGACATACATCTGGCATCTGTATGTGTCCTATAGATACTATTTAAGATATCTCTAGATATCTAAAATATCCTTTCATCAGCTCTAAGGTCAGCATTCCTCAGCTGTCCTATCAGGGATGTGCATTAAAAGCCAAAAGCTTATTTGGGAAGCTGCAGCTCCAGAGTCCTGCTGAGTTTCTACCAGCATGCTTTCATTTGGGGAAGGGAAAAAAAAATAAACTGTTAACACCAATCATCAGAGGGTTGCTGGGTTGCAGATTTAGTATGAAATCCTCACTCTGATAACTTCATTAGCAATTTGGGGATTAACTTCAATGTTGGTTTTTTTTTTACCCACCTGTTATCTTCTTATTCTTAGCAGGGGATGAGGAACCTCCAAAGAAACCATGTATAAATGCTAAAAAACAGCCCATAGGCCTGCTTTTCAGCTGATGGATTTAAAGCCCTGGAATTTCTGGATTCAAACTGGATTTTCAATGCACAACTTGCCTTTTGAGAAAGCTTTGCACCATGGGTAAGGTGTATTCAAATACAGCTCCTGTGATCTCCCAGCTATTGGTAAAGAAAAGGAAATAAAAACTAAAAGGAGTTTATTAAATAGAGATACCCACTGTTCTGGGGAGAAGGATAAGTGTGTACATAACAGGCAAAGGTAGTAGCTGAGGTAAAAGGGAATGGAAAAGACAAGAAATAAATAGATAATAAATAGATAACATAATTACAATAAAAATACAATAATACAGCAATTAGCTTTGCTAATTACCTACAATGGGTACCTAAAGCTTTAGAAGGATAGTGGATCTATAGCTTTAATCTGTATAGGATTTTCTGAATATAGAAAAAAAGTGAACAGCACAGCCAGCTAGAAGTTCAACAACTATCACTTTCAGTGGTGTGTGGGCCCAGGGCTCCCCCTGGGTGAGAGGATAATAAAAATGAGCCCTCAAGTTCCTCTCATCTGGGTTAAACCATGAAACATGATCTGATTACTGTCTCCAGCCACATTGTCTTGCTGCTTCTTGTTTCAGGGATGGATTGAATGCTGGCTCAGGAAGGTGCAGAAAGAAGAGACAGATGTTTAACTGATGAGACAAGCTCCTGATAGCCAAAGGCCATGAAACAATTTCAGCCTTCCTGGAAATACAGACTAGAAAAGCACCCTTTAGGCTGTATCTTGGGATGAATCTTCTCTTTGTTCTTCAAGATCAGTTCTTCATGAACATACCCACTCAGCTGCTGGGTTCACCTCATCCTGCCCTCCTGGTGCTGCCTGTAGCACACCTCCAACTCAGGGGTTTCATTGCAAGCCCACCTCTTGCTGGGGTGCACATGCTCTGCCTCTGTGAAGGCAGCTGTGGGTCACCTCCCCTCCATCTGCTCCCAGTGTGTAGGTCTAGAGGCCAATCTTCTGGCTGCAAACTTTGCTGGCTCCATTTTCACTGCTCTCAGTCTCAATAACAGTGTCATCAGTAGATGCCCCTGATTATTTTGATTTAATTTACGAGGCAAGGACATGTAAGTGTCCTGTTTTATCAGACTTCTTTCCTCCTGCTGCTAACTGCAGGGCTGGAGGGACTGCTGGAGGGGCTGACAGAAGGCAGGGAGAATCTACAGCCCATGCTTAACTGTAATTTTTTTCTGGGACTCTATGCAAGTGATTGGTGCCTTCACTGAGGGAGCTGTCACTTCTCATCATCTACTGGCATTTGGATATTCCTAAAAAGTCCTGCATGTTCCTGTGAGCCATGTCAGCCTCTAATTGAACAAATGTCTTCTCATTTTGAAATACAGCTTTATTTCTAACACGCTAAAGCATGTTCTTCTTTGTTTTTCTTCTTCCAGACCAAAGGTTACCTGTGTGAGGCTGTGGATATACTTGGAGGTTTGCTGCCATCTGCAGTTGAAAGCTAATATTAATCCCAGTTTATATTCCTGATTCTTCCCAGTGTCTTCAAAGACTTTCAAATCTCAGGTAAGTGAGAAGACATGAATTAATTATTGTCATTCTGTCCTGAGTGCCAGGTTCCTGCTTTAGCAGAAGAGCTTACATCAAATTATTGAACTGCTGTCTATAAAGTTCATTGACAATCCATACAATTAGTAAACCCTTTCAGTGATCTTTTCAGCTCTCTTTTGGCCAATCTGTTCTGTTTGCAGTCTGTAAACACACAGAACACAATCCCACTGTTTATATTGAAATGATATTCCTAATACACAACAGAAAGGCATTAAAACCAGCATACTTCAGCCTGCTGTAGATCACAATAAGAAAAGTGATTTTAATAAGACTTACCTTTACAGTAGGTAAATAATGCAATCATTCTAGGCACCAAAATAACCAGAAAAATCCAGATGCATCAAAGGATGTTTGGGATAATAATAAAAAAAAAAGCAGTTACATTTATACAATTTACAATTATTTAGACAATGCATATAAAATAGTAGGAGAGAAATGAATATAATTCTTCACACATCTTGCAAGTAAACACAGAGATAAGTAAAGAATTACATAAAATAACAAGAATGCCACAAGGGAAGTGAGAGGAGATGATTAAACTGTTGTGGCATGAACATTTTCTAAGTATGGATGGATAGCTTTGTAATTTTTCTTTCAAATTTATCTAATCAGATAACTCTTCCGAGGTGTTATGGCAAGAAATAATTTTTGATCATCTGCATAAGAAAGCAAGGTATTATTTTCTGTAATATTTAGAAGTCCTTACACTCCAGTAAAGGAACTGCATCCCATTTCACAGGTATTGGTTATAACTCCCCATAAACACTTCACTCAAACTGAGAAACATATGCAATGTTTCAATAATAATTTGTTTGCTGCTCTTTTGTCCAATCTGAAATACTTAAAAGTGTCAACAAATACACTAAAAATACAACATAACAGTGATCAGCATGAGGTGCACCAAATTACTGTAGTCTCATCACTGGTGAACTGCCAGCTTGTTTTTTGCAGCCACACAATAGCAATGTCTTAATTTCTCCTGACAAATGGAGGTTGTTACTTATGCAGATGTTGCACAGATCAAACACAAGTGGTTCCATTCTGCCAGCTTGTCTTTTTCCAAAGAGTGCCTAACACAGCAATCCTAAAGTTGAGATCCTCATCAAATGTTTCCTTGCTGAGATCAAGGTCAAAAACTGCAGCCACTCTCAAACTAGGAACTCAGGTTTAGGATATGCTATTATCTGCTGTGGGACCTTGAACAGATCACTGAACTTTTTTTTAGGTTTAAATTTAGGCGTTAATTTTCATACTAGAAAGTCAGTAACATGTGGGTGACAAGTGTATCACAAGATTTACTTGATGAAAATGTTCTGAGACCTTTGATGTAGTGTCCTTTAGAAGTTCTTATTATATAGTATGTGATTTGGCTAATGATGAGCACATTCAGAATTCCTAATACCAGGAGCTATAAAAATTATCTTCTATAAAACTCTGCTAGTAAATTAAGCTTTTTATTGTAATACATCCAGATTGTGTCTTGAAAAAAAAGGACAGTGCAAACCCTTTTCCCCAGACTGCATTAGTAAAGAGTATATAAAGAGCACCTATGGGATGATACCAGCATTCATGGTCCAGAGCCTGGCAGGGGCTGCCCAGGGAGGTTGTGGAGTCTCCTGTGATTCCAGTTCCCCAGTTCTTTTGTGCAGCCCACCTCTAGCTCACACATGTCACCCATATCTCCCTGCACTGTCACTTGTGTCTGTGTCATGCACTGCTATAGCCACCTGTAGCCACAGCTCACCAGCAGCTGCCTGACATCTCCTTGGCAGTGACCCAGCCACCTCCTGGCAGCCCTGAAGGCTTTGTGGATTGGCTCTGAGTGGATTGGGTTTGCCTGTCTGGTCATTCTCCCCTCATGCTCCCCGGAGTGGCTGAGTGTGTTGAACAAACCATAGTGAGCCCACGAGTGTGCCCAAGGCTGGTCCTGGATGGAGAAGGAGCCATCCTGGTTTCTCTGGGTGAAGAGTTTGCTCCTTTCTGGCACAATGCAGAGTTTGATTGCAATTTAGTTCCCTTTTGGGAGCTATGTGTTATGAATAAAACTAATAACCTTGCATCTGACATGATGAGACTCACTGCTTTTGATGCTAGCTCAGAGCTGGCTGCTGAGGGGAAATGGGGCAGAGCCAGCTGAGGGAAAAGCTTTAGAAAGCTGAGCAGCTGGTGGTTACTGAGGTGACTGAGGAACAGAAAGCAGTAAATAAGGATATGTAGCTGAAACTTGTTCTTGCTGAAGAGGTAATTACGTTTTGTAGAGGATACATTCATTTATCTGTGGATTTTTGCTTGGTTTGCTGTTAATTCACATACTATTGGAGAGCTGTGTATTTATTGATGTGGAGAAAGAGGCTTTGCAGCTGAGGATGTCTGGAGCTATTTTACCTTTGACAATAGTTACTGCTGGGTAAAAAGAAGGGGCAGAGCAGAACTAGGTAAAAAGGATTAAATCTAAAGTGTAAGTTAAGTGGATTAACAGTTGCCCAGCAGTTGCTGTAGCTGACTTGCCTTAAGAGGTAGTAAATAAAGAGGATGAGTGGTCTTACAGTGGCACTGTACAGCAGAAATGGGCTAGTGAACAGAGATGCTGTTAGTATAGCACCAGAACAAAAGGAGCAGCTTTTCTTAGTAAAGCAATGCAATTAAGTACAGTAATGCTGTAAGAACACAGGTAAATGAGGCTAAAAATCTAAATTTTCTATGAGAATGATTGGAAATGGGGGTTTATCTGATTTGAAAAGCTTAGTTATCTTAAAATAAGAGGGAATTATGATGTGTGCTACTAAACAAAGGAATGTGATCCAGATTGCTGCAGACCTGTTTGTTAAAATACAGAAGGCTTTATAAGCTACTTTGGAGTAAGAATTATAGTGACTTTCATGGCAGTGGAATATGCTATGAAATGTGATGTCTGTGCATACAAAGAGTAGTGTCAGGCTGACAGATATTTTTATTAGCTCTCCATGGTTCAGAACAGCATTTGATACTCTGCTGTGGAGTAAAGAATTATTTGAGAAGACATGAATGAGTAGAAAAACGTGGAGCTGGTGGAAGCCAGAGCATACAGTGCTGCACAGAGGTAGGATGGGAGGCAAAGGGCACATATTGCACCCAGGGAAATTCTAATGTGCTGTTATAAAGAGGTTTTCTGACAGTGAGCAGGGTCAGGGGCTGGATGAAGCTGCCTGGACACAACGTGAGAATTCCATCCTTGAAAACATTCAAAGCTCTTCTGGACATGAGCCTGAGCCATTCAATCTCATATTCAAGTTGACCCTGTTTTGAGTGATACGTGGGAATAAATGATGTTCTGAGATTACTATTAAATTATTCTACAATACTTTGAAATATTATTTTCCAAGGCTGAGTTTAGAATGCTGTCAGTGTATTTTTTTGCATGGATTTTGGGGACTTTAAAATGTTTTCATTTATTCCAGTTGGAGAATGCTGAGAAAATTTCAGAAATGATGCTAAGTTAATTAGGAACTGGAGGAATTGAGAGTTTATTTTCCTGAAAGAATTTGACTTTGTTAGTGTAGGAAGATTAGACTGAAAATGAAAATATATAACAATATTAAGTACAATTAAAAATTACCTAGTAATTACCAGTAATCTCTGGTGTATGTTTCTGCATCTAAGGATGGCAAAGGAACCTTTAAATATGAAAAAAAAATATAAAAAAAAAATAGTCTGCATTTGGCTTTTTTTTTTTGTCTGGGCATTTATCAGAAATGATTCTAAATGTTCACTGCATTTTAGGTTTCCTTAAAATTCAAGGATTCCAAGATCTCCAGAGGTCTCTTCCAACCCCTATCATTCTATGAGTCTATGTTTCCTGAAGGAAAATCACTGTTCTCTTTCTGAACACACAAAGAATTCTTATTTTTATATAAAATAAATTAAACCATGGCTGACTGAAACACATAACTGTACTGTTCTTAAAGCAGCAATCTCATGGGTAGAAATGAAAAACCTTGTTTTATGGGAAAAAAATACAGTAATAGTTCTAAATTTGCAGTAATTTCTGTGAAATACGTTTTCTTCTTTTAAAAAAAATATAAATAAAGATGTTATTTGTATGTGGTAGCATTGGAGCCACCTTTGAAAGAGGCAAGCATAGAATACAAATATATACCAAGAGTTCATCTGACACATTTGGGGGTTTGAACAAACCAGTGTAACACAAGATTTGGGTGAGGGATGTAGTAAAGTCTTCAACACGCTGAAATGATATTTATTTTCCTTTCAGAATTAATTATAAATGTCACAGTTCTGCACAGCTGAAAAAAGACAGAATTAATTAGCCTGTCACCTGAGAGCTTTTGCCCTTTCTGGAAGGGAGTGAAGTACTCTGAAAGAGCACTGCAAAGGGCCCTCATCCTACTTGACCTTTGCAGAGATGCAGCAGAGAGATGGATGTGGAAGTGACTGCAGTGAGCTGGCACCTCACAGAGGGTGTACTGCAGGAGCACCAAAACAGCTGTAAAAACATGGAGGATGACTGCTTGCTTTGATGAAGAGGATCTCCTGTCAAGTTGGTTAAAGCTGAGGTAACTTCCAACCACTTGGTCTGTCCTTTGACTTTATTTTTAAGAACTGGTCTGTATCTCTAGCAAAATCCAACCCTTCTTCATTTTAAACCAGTGGTGCTGTGAGTTTTTGATCTTGGGTGGTGAACAACCTGAGGTAAATGGAAATGGCTCTGAGAAAAAAATGGTAGAAATTTAAATTTTCTTTGGTAGAAAATTAAAAGGCAAACTGGAGTTTCTACAGTTGTTTTTCTTTTTTTTTTTTTTTGTCTCAAAATCAAAGCTAAATAGCACTCTATAGAAACCTCAAATGTGCCCTCACTGGTGATGACAGCAAGCCCACACAGAGTAGTTCACACCCTGCTGCAGGTTTGTGCTTATTATGGGATATTGATGCAGTGGTTTGTTCCTGTGGTCCTTGGTCAGCTGTTCCCTTGCAGGTCAAGACATGTGGAAGAATACAGAGGGGAAAATGCTGTTGTGGGAAGTGTGTATGTTGAAATCTTGGTCTGAGGGTGAATTCTACCAAATAGATCTTCTCTCTGACACTTGTTATACAACATTTGCCTTTCCAGTTTGAAATTGCCTTGAGGGGCAAGAGAAAGATGTGGCTAAAATTATTGGATGTTTAAGCCAAGGTGATATTAATGAAAATTCAGTATTCTGGGATTTGATTTAGGACAGAAAGATACCTCCATCAATCCAATAGGTGATTTTAGATCAAATGTTCTTAATTTGTCTCACAGAATAGACATCTGATTTTAAAAGCTCTTTTACAAATCAATGTCCTAATGAAACATGAAGTGTCTCCAAACTATCTTTCTCTATCTTGTGTCTTCATGAACTGACTTTAACAGCCATCTAATTTCTCTTTTTGCAAATGTTCATGGGCAGAATAAGTCTATAGAACTGTAGTATTACTTACATCTACCCTGGTTTGCTATTTTTTACACCCTTCCTCAAGAAATTGCAGATAGTTCTTCAGCTTCATCAGTATAAAAGAAAAATCTGTGGGTGCTCTTTAGATACTTAACCTCCTTTAGGGGCTAACAGGAAGGGTAGGCTGGTGGGGAAAGCACTGTAAAGTAATGGTGCAGCCTGGTAGAATTCTGTTCCCTTTAAAGTGAGGAGTTGCTTTCACTAAGCCTGGAGAACATACCCCTGTAAACAACAGAAAAAAATGTGAGGTCTTTTTCCTGTAGTGCTGTGGTCTTGGCCCCTGAGACCTGGATAGGCTGAGAGCTGGGCCCAGGTGAACCTCATGAGCTTCAACAAGACTAAATGCAGGGTCCTGCACCTGGCTCAGAACAACCCTCACTATCCATCCAGGCTGAGGGATGAGGAGCTGGAAAGCAGCTCTGCAGAAAAGGACTTGGGGGTGCTGGTGGCTGAGCAGCTGGACTTTGGGGCATCACAAATGATCTGTTAGAAGTTTGACAGTCTTAGAGAATTTTTTTTCTTCTTTCATGGCAACCAAGGTATGAGGTAAGTAGTCTTTATTTCTTTTCCTAGTTTTCCTCCTTCCTCAAGAAGGGCATGATCTCAACTGTGCCTTCCCACAGCACACTGCTTTTCCCAAAGCCTGCTCACACTGATTTTCCTGCTAGTTTTATCAGAAGCAAGAAGAATCTTTAAGAGTATCACCCCTATGGGGTTTCCATGGGGTTTAAGGGAAAGTACTACTCATCTGTTTGGCTTCAGATTTGAACATGAAACCATCATTCCACTTAGACCCTGTGCACATTGCATTTTACAGCCATTGTCTTGATTACTGAGCTGCAATTGATTCACTGGACAGCAAATTGAAAAATTATCTCTAGGCTTCTCTGTAAAATTACTTCTGATAGCAGGTGCATGAGATGAAGCTTTAGTACTAAAAAAATTTTAGTACAAATAATTTATCATGGATGTGTAAGGGTTTATAATTTTCTTTGTTTTGTACATGGTTTTTTTTATTTTTTTTTATGTTGGTCAATGATAGGAGGTTGTGAACAGATTTTTGGAGCACAGGCAGAAATGTATTCAGTGTCATGACCAGGTTTGTGCAGATTTGGGAATAGAGATGTCATTGGATCAAAAATAAATTGAGACAAGGCAAAATAAGCTCAAGTATAACAATTCTGACTTTGCTAAGGAAAATGGTATCTGGCATTTCAGGAGGGATTTTGGTGCTGAAAAGGATGAAAGCTGAAGTAGAGAAAAATTAAGTGTGATACAAACTGAGATTGAGGTAGTAGGTGCAGGTAGCTTGTAGCAGGGTACAGTTTCTTTTGTAGTCTCTCCTAAGACCCCTTCAGGAGCAGTGGAGCCTCAGGCATGTGTGTGCTAAGAGCCAGAGGGGAGGGAGGATGAGGATGAGGCTGTATTTATACTGCTCCTGTCATTTGGGTTTCATTTGGAAAAGCAATATATCTGCAAGGAGAAAAAGTGAAGGAGCAGCTCTGGGTCAGAGGGCAGGGAACTTCTTGTCTTCTAAGAGTTATCTTGAAGTTTCCACTGAGCAACAGGAGGAGAAAACCAATATTGCTTCTTTCTTAGGGTCAATGAGTAGAGGCTGTTTTTGTACAAGGTTGGGTTGTTTTTTTCCTCTAGGAAAATATCTGTCATTGATGTGAGTTTATTTTCTTCCACAGTCAATTTTCTGTACCACTGGGGATGCATGTGAATACCTGCATCACTCGCATCTCACAGAGGATTCTAAGGACTGTGATTTCAAGGTCTCCAAGTGTTTTCACACCTATTAGTTTGTCCTATATGCTGTTAGCCTCAGAAGTCCATGCATGGCTGGAATGTCTTTATTTAGACCTTACCTTTGCCTG
Source organism: Ceyx cyanopectus (assembly GCA_013401355.1). Lineage (NCBI taxonomy): Eukaryota > Metazoa > Chordata > Aves > Coraciiformes > Alcedinidae > Ceyx > Ceyx cyanopectus. Next base: position 33,576 of record VYZU01045405.1, on the reverse strand, counting down.
TGGATGTGGTGTGTGCACACAACTGCCTGCTGCTCACTGTGGTGAGAAACTCACCAGCCCAAGTGAGCCTCCTAAATGTAAGATGACAGTGTTTGCATCCCTCTGCTTGGCATGTCTGGGAGCTGTAACTGTAAAAAGAATGTCTCATTTTTTTGTCTTTGACTTCCACTCCCTGCCCAGAGCTAGCAAGCCTGCTGACATTAGCAATCCTCTAGTGACCCCTGGCCAGTTTGGGAGCTCTCTGCTGCCCTGGGACCAAGGATGCTTTGGGACTGTTTCTGTTCTGCTCAGGCCTCCCATGTCACCAGCCACTGTTACATAACTGGTCTAAAAAGGTGTGTGTGACCTAATACTGCTCAGAGTTTAGTAGTTGTGTCTCTCTTGTTCTAATAATCTGATTAATTTTTTCCTGGAACCTGCCTAAGCATGAGACTGGAAGTTATCTGGCATTTTCTTGAAGGCCTGGAGCCAGGCACACTCTAGCCAGAAAAGTGGAAGATTTTTGGCCATTCTGCTTGGTTAAATTATCCCTCCCCTGCCTTGATGGCAGAGAGTCAGTTCTGATTTTCAGTTCTCCAGCTGAATTGCTGTGGAGGAGCTGTGAGGACAGTGGGTGGCAGCACAGCTCTGCCAGAGCCCAACTGCACAGCTTGGAGAGGCTGTGGCAGCAGCGAGTGGGTGTTCAACATTTCACACACAATTGCTTCTAATTAAATGTACATATTTTTTTGTTTTGATTCACAACAGGGCAAAAAATAACTTCTGTTTGCCTGGTGTGTTTTTGTGTGCTTTAAACTAGCTTATTGTTTGACTTAAGCTTAGGCAGTTAAGTGAAAAACTGGGAGTGGTGCATGGAGAGACAAAACTTGCCTCTGAGAGGTTGGTCACTGATCTTTTACTTAATAAAAATGATAAAATTTCTGCTTGTTTTGCCAACAGCAAACTCACTAATTCTTCACAGAAGGAAAAGTAAACAAGAGGCTATAACCAGCTCAGGCTGGGGGGAGAGAGAAGAATCTTTGGCAGGTAGGTAGAGATGGTGGAGAGGAATGGACCACAACTGTAGGAGGAGGTTTCCAGGAGTCCTAAAAGGCAGTGTGGTAAATTGGTGATGTGATTGTATTATTTATATTGTTTATATTGTTGTAAATTGGTGATGTGATTTGGACCTGTGTTACTCATTAATGATGCAGCTTGAAAATCCCTGTAAATCTGAGATAGCAAAAGTAACTACCAAATGATATTTACTGGAACTCTATAGAATCAAAGAATCATTTATTTATGACCTCTGTTACAATAAGAGCTTACTGAAAAATTAAAAACATACACACAAACACTGGTCTGCTTTTACAAATGCATTTTTCTCATTCATTTTGGTTAGCACTTCACTTAGATGAGATGTTATATCTTGGTTTTACATCAATTGGGTTACTTAATCTTATCCTGCTCTCTCCTAATTGGGAAATGCATCACAATCTGTTTATTTGTGCAGATGAAATTATTTAATGGCTGATAATCCCAGGAGAGATTATTTCAGTTCTGAATAGTCTTCAGAACTTTTACCAGGAAACAGGACCAATATTTTTACCTATTCCATACTGGTGACAATTTCAGATCAGAACAATGCAAAAGAACATTCCTGACCTGAAGNTTCCTGGATCCAGGAACAACCCACACTATTTTATTTTTTTTTAGTGCCTTTTTCAGCAGACAGAGCATCTGAGAATATAAAAAATATAAACCAGAGGAGAGCATCTTTCACCTCAACTCTTTTTGGATGGCAGCTCTCTAGATCTTTTGATAAAGAGCTCTTAGTTTTCTGCTGTGAACAGACCAACTTACAGTAGTAAAAAGAAAATGTCACCACCTGACTGATAGAAGTCACAGCACACATTTTCATTGGAGCTGTACTTTCTATTTGTGGAAATAATCAGAAATTTTACTGAGACTGGCTTNGTTCTGAATAGTCTTCAGAACTTTTACCAGGAAACAGGACCAATATTTTTACCTATTCCATACTGGTGACAATTTCAGATCAGAACAATGCAAAAGAACATTCCTGACCTGAAGATGTCACATTCTGGAAACTTTTTTAAAGCTTTCCAGTTGTGGAATAATAATTCCCATGCTAAAGAGTAGAAGAGCTTGGTAGACTAACTCCACTGAAGTCCAGTGTGACTCAGAAGAATGGGGAGAAAAAATTCCCTCTTCCAGTTAATGCTTTTTAAAATTTCTGATTTCAGTCANTTTCTGCTGTGAACAGACCAACTTACAGTAGTAAAAAGAAAATGTCACCACCTGACTGATAGAAGTCACAGCACACATTTTCATTGGAGCTGTACTTTCTATTTGTGGAAATAATCAGAAATTTTACTGAGACTGGCTTTCTAGTTACTCCTTCAAACAGCAAGCTGATCATCTCCTGCAGCTGCACTAATATTATTGCCAGGACTTTGTGCAGTTTATTTCTCTGACATCACATTTCTTATTAAGTACACTCTGATCATCACCAATGAGATGATTCTTTGCTGCAAAAAAGATGAGTTCCTAGGTGGGTTCAATTTGTGCTGGGAGTCAGAGCAGCTCCCCACAATGTAGAGAAGATCTGAGTCAATCTCAGGAAGACTCAAAAATTGTGCCCTTAAGTTCTGAAGAGCAAGAAATGTTTGGAAAGAATTGTTCCTGGTGGAGGCTGTAATGAGGTTAGGTTAGACAAAATGAATAATTCTCATTTTTTATTGTCTAATGACACAATTTAAAATAGCATTTCAGACTTGGGCCTTCCAGGTAAGTGGGTTAGCTCAGTAATCCCCTGCTCACATAGAAACTTTTCTACTTATTCCTCAGAGCCATGTCCTTTTGTGACTGACCAAACATGAACTTTCTGGGTTCCAGTACAGCAATCTGACTATGAAGTTTTCCTTTCTTGCTGTATGTATAGTCAAGATTATCTGAGGATGAAAATATAAATTGTTTTCAACATAAATATTTTGGTTGGTGGGGGAAATACCCAAAATCTTTGTAAATGATTGACAGGAGCAAGATCTTTTTAAGCAGCTGTATCAAAAACTAGACAGAATAATTGCAGCATATTGACAGTAATGGCCTGGTGACTGAATCATTTTCTTTTCTTACCACACCTTTGAAATCTTCTTCCTTCAATTAGTCTCTGAAAGGAGATCAATAAAATAGTTTTCTCTTCCAAGAGTAAAGATGTGTCTAGATTTTACAATAAAGTACCAGTTTGTCCACAGCAGTGATGAAGTCTCCACTCTTTACTGTAAGGTATTTGTAGCACAACTGGATCTTCCTCTTACCAATGCCTTTTACCTACACAAAAAACAAGCTTTTAAGTCACTGCCAAACAAACTGAAGAAGGCTGGTAACAGCAGTGAGACTGGGGAGAAATATTTTTACTATCTCCAGTCCCAGGATAAAGGTGAACTTTTATACTTGGAAAAGGAAAGTATTTAAAACAAGTAAGTGTAGATTTTTGCAGATCTATTGCAAAATATATATATTATATATATGTATAATGGCTGGCACAACTCAAAGCATTGTTAAACAGGAGATCAGGTGTGTCCCTTAAAATGGAATGCAGCTTTAAGATATCCAGGGCTCTTGCTGGAAGATGCTGTGAAATGACCCTTGCTAACCTTGAAGACAGTGCAGGGGTTGTAAAGAGCTCTTGGCATGGATGGAGGGAATTACTTTTTCAAATTGCCTGTTGCCTTAAGTATGCAGGTAAGCATCTGTTGATGAACTCCTTTCCTACTCTTAGTTTCCACTTGTCAAGTTTGTTTGCTCAGGCAAAATTCAGGCAGGTCCTGCTCACCCCAGTAATGTAGTAAGAGGCATGTCCAGCATGCAGAAGCTAGCAGAGGTTAGCAGTATAACCCATGTGCTGCTATCTTGGAGGCAAACCCAGCATCCTTGACAGCTGTAGCTTGCTGCCCAGGGCTGCACATCAGTTCTATGGCAGAGAGAGTGGCACAACTGCTTGGCAAGGCAGCCTGCTCCTTGGCAAGCTCCCCAGAGGGCTCATCCAGATTGATATCTGTTTGTCACTGCTGTGCTAATCACCTTGTGGTTACAGCAGATGACTGGCTGAGCCTGCTTAGTGGGGTCAGGCACAGGGAATATTTCAAATCTCTTTATTCCTCTCTGCCTGGCTTGGCTCTGCTTGTTCTGCAACACGGAGGCAGACAAATATTTGCATGTATGGCTACATATCTTAATTAGCAAAGTCATTTGACAAAGTGGGTGTGGCAAGCTCTCTGACAACAAGAGGAATCCTTCATGCTAGGAAAAGCCAGGATTTGTTTCCTCTAGCGTTTAGTCACCTCTCAGGATGGAGCCACTGATTTCTCCTCCTCCCCCTCTAATACACACATTATGTAAATAATCCCAACAATAAACTGCCTGGAGTATTTTATTGCTTAATTAATATGGTTTCAATATTATGAATAAATAAGATCACACTCGGATTGTGACTACAGTAAAGTTAAGGGGATATGATCCAAGGAGGACTTTCAAATCCCTTCACATCTGTTCCTCTATTTTACTGGATTAATTTGATGTTCTAAATTAAATTATTCTTATGAATCCACTTCCTCTGATGTTCTGCTCTCCTCCCCCATCTTTTTATCAGTTGTCTGCTTGACACCTTTGGTGCTCTCTTGCAGGGGGAAATAAAAGTCACTTGACAGCCCAGCTGGCTAAGCAGCTCTGTGTTGTTTCCCTTCATCCCTTGTGGGGCTCCTGAATGTGATGGGTTTGGAAAGCTCTGGACTGGTTGGTCTCTGTTTTCAGATGAATGCAGGCTTTCCAACTGGCATTCATTATTACTCTGACCCACATTTTAATTAAAAACTTGGGAATTCAAAGTCCATTGAACTGGAGTAGACTTACTCTTTTTATGAAAAGATTCTTCTCTTCCTCTCTTCTCTGCCCTAAAATAAAACTCAAACCCAAATGCCTCCCAGGGCCTTCCTTATTTCTGATTTTTGAAAGACAAAGAGTCATATTAATTCTTCTGTGTGGTGGAAGGCTTTTCTCCTTCCTTCACAGGAACACAAGTAGAAGGTGCAGGAGGCATCCTGAGTCATCTCTCAAATGTTGTGAGTTGTGTGCTGTGGTTGTTATTTCCTTGTGATGTCTCTGAGTCTGCCCCTCAAACTGGGAATACTTTTTTTTTTCCCATTTAAGGCATATTAAGGGTAATCTCTGCTCTTCATTAAATTTTTTAATATTTTTTTTTTTAACTTCTAAGTACTTCTACTTCCCTCTTTCCCTGCAGAAAATGAAAAAGCAGCATAATGCAAAGGAAATCACAGCTGATTTTTCCTGCTTGTATAAACAGCATGTATTTCTTCCCATGCAGGTAAACAGGATTATAAAGAGGAGACTTTGTGAATAAAATGTTGAGAAATGAGAGAGTTCTCTAGTAACTCATTTACTGTGACAGGAGATGAATAGAGGTAATTTAGTCTCATAAAAGTAAAATTGGCTCATGTCTTACAAGGGGGTGGGAGGAAGGGTATTGTTTAGTGGCTGGAAAGCAGAGTGGAGTTGAGAATTGGCAGCTGTGCTGAGGGGGTTTGGCTGCCTGGCTCTGTAACTTTGGGTGAGTCATTTTGTGTGCCTGGTGTACATGCTCCTTTCTGTAAATACAGATCTAATTCTTGACTGGTTTGTAGAGGTTTTTGTTCTCTCTGTGTGAAGCACTGGAAAATAGGTCTCCAGTGTGATGCTGCTCTATTGCTGTATTTGAATAAGAGTTTTTCCTCCTCTCTTCTCCTGTGGCTGATATATTTGCTTCATAAGTGTATTTTCAGCCTCCACATCTTTCCTGGGGACAGAGAGGGAGGGGAATGTAATCCTGAAAGAAAAGCAAATATCCTTTCATTTTAAAGGTATATATTAGCAAGAGAAAGAGATTAGGGCTTGTGGGACTAGGCATTATGAGACTGGGATGGAGGATGTGATCTCCTTGAACAAATAAGCTGGACTGAAGGCACAAGCACAGAGTGCCTGGCAAGTTCTTTCCCAGGATTTCCCTATTACTCTGCCTCTAAAACTATGCAAGAAAAATGTCACCCTTGGTACCAGTACACAGGTTGTGAAAGACCTTGAGTTAAAGGATGCTCAGGCCTGTTCTGGGGTGTGGGCTCAGCAGTCAGTCCCTCTCAAGGTCTAGTGATGAGAGAGGGACCTAGAAAGGATAAGATGGATGCTAAAAATCCATGAAAGGCACCAAAGATTTAGCATAAATTAGCTTTGGAGCAATTTATCCCCCATAGTGAAGGAGAAGGACAAACAAAATGGAGTTGCTAAACTTTACATTATCAGTAATTAACATAACAATCATGCTTCTGTTTTAATTTTTTTTGTAGGCTCTCTTGTTCCTCTGAGTGGTGATGATGTGCAGGCTGTGCATCTTTAATGAATTATTGACATGTTATTGCTGGGAACTGGAGCCAGTAAGAGGTAACTGGAGCCAGTAAGAGGTAAAAACAACAGTAGCTGTTAGTTTAAAAAGCATGTTCCAATTTAGGAAGCTGTACAAATGCTTGAGGCCTGGGTAGGCAGGAAAGAACTGTCCAAGCTCAGGGAAATTCCATCTTTCCTAACCTCTAGAAAATCTGTGTGCATCTCACTAAGGGACTTGCTGGAAGAAAATCTGAGGGTACCTCAATTAATAAAGGTTGTTATTAATAATGCATCTCAAAATAGTATCTTATTTTACAAGTGTGCTTTTATTTTTAATAGATAATATTTATGGCATGCTTGTAAGTGTTCTGCAGATATATAATGAAATAAATGTGAGTCTCACAAAGTGGGAAGTCACTGCTGAGTCTGTTCAATTTTTGTTGAGGAATGGAAAGAGGCTGAAGGATTTGTGTATGCAAATTCTGAATAATATTGAATAATTTCTGAATAATAATAATAATATAAAATTCTGAATAAATGCTCCTTTATATTTGTTGGTAGCCAGTGTTGGGAGATGGAGAGAAAAAGAGCCTGGGATGCAATCTCTTCAAACATTTGAGAATGATAGGGATAAGATAGCTTCACATTTTATTGAAGCTATTCATGTTAAGACATGCATGCTTTAATTAAAGAAACCAAACATCAGCTGAACTGAAGGCTCTGAACTGTTTTCACTCAGTACAACATAGCTCTGAATGATAAGAAAATGGATAGTTTGCTCAGCAAGGAAAAAATCCAGATGCAGTGTTTATTTTCTAAAATAACCATCTTTGAAAAATAGATCATCCATAGGATATTAAAATAAAAAAAAAAGAAGAGCCATAGCACCTGTGCTGTCTTTTCCTCAGGCATTCCTTGGGCTGTATCTGCTCCATCAATCTCCATGTAAAATTCTATGAAATTGTTTCTCCAAGTGAAAAATTGACTTCACTAAAATAAACAGGAGTTTTGCCATCGACTTCAATGGAGCTGTTTTTCTTGCTGTTGAATTTACTTCTTGCATTGATAAGCATTTTTCTTATTATTTTTTTTCCCCCAGTTATCCCATGATGATAAAAGATTTAGTGCCCCAAACAAGTTGTGACCACGAGAAGCCAATTAATTCCTTAGCTGGAAAATGTTCACACACTTCAGTGTGAGTCTCTTGATTCCTTCTTTTTGCCTTGGAACAGAAAGAAATGAGAATTAGACACTGAGATCTATGCTAAAGATCCTACAGCAGGGTGGATATTTCTAAATATTGCTTAAATCTGTAAATATATCTTGGTATAAAATGCTAATAGAGGCTACATATACTCTTATTTTTCTGTTTTGTTGAGAAATATGCAGGCTTTGGATTAAAGTAAGATGTGGACAATAGCATTTTACTGGACAAATATATATAATTTTGGGATCTAAGGAAAAAAATAAGAATAACTTCATTGGTTTCTTTCTAAAACCAGCAAATTGAAAACCAGGAGTATTTTTCTTTATAGCTTCAAATTCCTGTCGTTTAATATAGTTTTTCAGGGCTGTAGATATGGGTTCAATGCTGTCTTCACTTGCAAACTGATGTTTTTCTAGGTCTTTCAGGGTGGAAGTTGTCCTGGTAGCAGCTGAGGACCCTCACCTCACTTGTGAGTGGCATTCTGCACCACTCTTGCCAGGAGACCCTGGAGACACCTCCCAGGTAATTGCTTGTTAGGTAGGTCTTGGTTTATCTTCTCCCCCTTTTTGCAGCCATGGGCACTGGGAGAGGTGATCAATAAGATGATAAACTCCTTCTCTTCCTCTCCCATTGGACTGTGAAGTGTGTTTTAATTGCTTTTCTGTATTCTTGCAATGACACAGTAGAAAAATGCTTCATGAGAAAAAGAGAAAATAAGTTTATTTGTCTGTAGAGACTCTCAGGTTTTTCTAGCACCTTTCCTTTAAGCTCTTCCTCTTTCTTTGCTGTTTGTTTGCTTGCTGGAAGGGGCTGTGCTTGAGTCAGGTCACCAAAAATCAGTTTTCTGGGCAGCACCTGTGCCATGAGAAATTGCTGCTTCTGCTTTTAGGATTTTCACTCTTCTGCTTTTCTATACTCTGAGATGTGAGGGAGTTGGGGAGCACTGTGGAGAGGGGAGCACTGTTTCCAGCTTCCATGGAATGCTGTTGGTATTTCATTGTGAGTCCTCTGGGCAGTTAACTGCTGCTGAGGAGGATTTTATTTGCTCTGAGGCAAGGTTTGATTTGTTTGTGCTCCCCTCTAGTCTGTGTGCTTGCTCTCAAACACTGGCATCATGGCAGTGAGAGATAGCTTTGCACTGCAACCATTCCTGAAGCCACTCTGGCAACTGCCTGCTTATTGTTCACATATTGAACCAACATTTAAGAGATGTCTTCTTCCTTGGGTTGCAGAGCTTCTGGAGAAATGTCTGGACTCCAGAAGGAGCCAAGCTGTTGTGGAATCCAGTGCTGGCAGCATTTGGCTCTGGAGCATGGTCTCCAAGCATCACTTGGTCTAGGTGCCCCTGCTCTGGCAGGGGGGTTGGACTAGATGAGCTTCTAGCTCCCTTCCAACCCCTGACACTGTGATGCTGTGACATCTTTGGTTCCTGAACCACAAAAAGCAGCTCTGTTGTGCTTAAGATGAAGGTTTTTTTCTCTTTTCCCTTCTAGGGAACAGCATAATAAATGTGTCTGGATGCTAGTCTCTTTTGGTGGTATTTAGAGCCATTCTGTTTTGCTCTCACTGGGTTTCTCCCCCAATCTGGTGTTTGTCAGCTCCTAGCCAGGCTGGCTGTGGGGTGTTGTAGCACTAATTCACTGCTGCTGCCCTTGTTAGCTCTGGGTGGCATCTCTGAGGATGGCTGAGACAAATCCTGAGACTCTTGTGCACTTGTAGATTAGAAGGTGTTGTATAAACTGCAATGATTGGAGCTGCACATGAAAAAATCTGTTTTTAGGATAATAAGTACTGTTTCTGCTTGCTTATGCACTGTGGAAGTTTAGCTCAATATTTAGTCTTGCCATGGGGTGTTCTGTTGAGTCATAGTTTTGGTGTTGTGTTGTGGTTTTTTTTGTTTTGTTTTTCCTTAAATTGAATGCTTGTGCCTGGTTTATTAACACTGGAAATGCAAATACCCAGGGCATGGAAGAGCATTTGAAACTCATGAGGATTACATCAAGCCCAGAAACAAATGAATAGAAAGCAACTGTGGCTGAACACTTAGCTGTAGCCAAAAAAGGTAATAAAACTCGAATAAACCCACTTGTAAATGCAACCTTTGATATACTTTTGCACATCCCTTACTTTGTCCCCCCTGCTACACAGTTCTTTATATTGGACTTTTGTTCAAATTGCAAATGGAGAGAACAGGACAAAGTGTACAGATCACAGTACATAGCAACAGTTTTTCCCCATGGGGCTGAATATATGATTGGACATGGTGAGTGTGAAAGCAGCAAGAATCTGAACCATCTCTTATTCTGAGTTTTATGTAATGTTGAGGGGTTTCACATGCTAGGAGCAAGCAGCAGTGACTTGTAAGATTCAATCAGCAGCAGAGAAGTGAGAGAACACATGTCTGTGAGAATGGCCTCCACCTTTCAGAGGGTTGGGGGCACCTGGGGTGCTTGGAGCTGAGGGAGGCAAAGGTGCCCCCAGAAGCAAATGTAAAGCACTAGACTGAGAAAAGTTGACTTGAGGTGCTCAAAACTCACCTCTGTGCTACTCTTATTGAAGTTGAAATGAAGGGATGAGAGGGGTCTTTAATGCCTGTAAAATGGGAGTGGTTGAAGATAAACAATGTTCCACAAATCAGCTACAAAGCATGCACAGAAAGTTTGGAGTGTGAGTGAAAGTTTGAGTTGATTATGTTTATTTTTAATTACAGGTTGAGTTAGAGCTTATGCAGACAGAGGAGGGGACATCTGAGAAATGAGGATCCAACTGCTGGCTTTGGAGGTACTTTGAAATGCTAACAGCCTGTGGAGCTCTGACTGGATTCTGCAGCTGGGTGAGTTCCTCCACTCAGTGCCTGGCTGTATGAATGCAGCAAACCAGAGAGCAGAGCTCTGGTGCTTTATCTCTTTCTGTAGTATTCAGAACTGTGAGTCTCAATGACCATTTCTTGGGTTTGGCAGACTGCTTTTGGATAAAAGAAAAAAAATAATCTTGAATTTGAGATCAAGAAGGACAGACTAATCCTAGGATTAAGGAGGATCAGATGAAGGGCTGTTCCATAGCAGATGCTGTGATAGGAGTGCTGAGTTCCTCTTGGAAGTTATCAAGGCCACAGGGCAATGCATATGGCAAAGACTGTTTGTCTTGACTAATTGTCAACTCAGTCCTAGTTCCTCTTCCCCTCTGTGGAAAACAAGCCACACCAAATATCTAATTCTGAGACTAAACTGGTTGAAATTCTACTCTAAGCCTCTACTTAGCCTGGCAGGGGCTGCCCAGGGGGGGTGTGGAGTCTCCTGCTCTGGAGACATTCCAGACCCCCCTGGATCTGTTCCTGGGTGACTTGGTCTAGGTGCCCCTGCTCTGTCAGGGGGGGTGGACTAGATGATCTTCTAGCTCCCTTCCAACCCCTGACACTCTGTGATTGAATGAGCACATCCCTTACAGGAATTTATACCACTGAGACTGCTCTGTAAAATCATAGCAGTTCATTTCACTATCATCTTTGGGTGAGGTTCCTACTAAGCAGCAAATAAGTTTTTCTCTGAGGTGTAGCTGTTATTTTGGTATTTAGATTGGAGAGCTCACCAACAGGCTCTTCTGACACAAAATGTAGTTTCAGTTCCTATGACAACTGTTCCTTTCTCCCCTGAAGCAGGGCCTAAAGACAGTGTTTCATTACCCCATCATGTAACACTGGGCACTGTGACAGCCTTGTCAGCTCTGCTCTGGTGTCTGCTCCTAAATGGCATTTAGCTGCAGCCTGCCTGGATTGTGCAGAACATGAGCTGGAGTGACTGCCCTTCCCTGAGCTTACAGCCTGCCACCTCTGACTCCCCAGTTCCCTGCTTTTCCTTGGCTCACTTGCTACCAAAATACATTTGGTAGGATACATCTTTATCAACAAAAATGAGTATTTATTTCAGTGGTAGCAATTCTATATGCTGACTAACATTAATTAACAATAGCATCTTAAGTACACAGAGTACTGATCTGCACTGAACCAAGCTGCTGACAAAAAGTCTTAGCAGCCAAATAAGCAGCATGTTTCTGTAGCTACTTCTGCAACACACTGAATGAAATGATAACAAGTTGAACAGATATATTAAAAGACTTTATTCACAATAGAGAAATTTTTACAAATATAAGTTCTTAAAAATTAAGCATCTTGATCTATTATGTATTCCATAATTTCTGTTTATAGAAAGATGAAGAGACTAAATGGACTATGTACAAATCAAACCCAATTGAAATGTGTGACAGAAATGGAGAATATGTATGATGAAGTCACCATAGAAACAGTGAGCCATTGGGCATTGCAAAATCTGTGTACAGCCAACACAAATGCAATACTCATCTCACAAACTCAGCATATTTCCCCTCTCCCCCCACCCCTGAAACAATGTGGGTGCCAGTTTCAGTGATCTACCTCTTAGGACTTAACATCTGCAGACTGAAATGTTGTATTATGCTACAAAGAAATGGAAGAAGTAGAGGCAGTGTGCTTATGCAAAGAGAATGCTCCCCCTGACCCCCAAGCAATTAATAATATTAATATTAATAACAACAACAGCACTTGCTGTTATGAATGTCTGGAACACAGTGACTATCACTAGCCACTTCCATGCAGCTAGCTCAGTGAAGGAGGAAGAAAACATCTTATCTCAGGAATCTAACAAATACTATTTCAATAGAATGCCTCCAACTTTGGTGTTTTGAGGGTATTTAAAAAAAAAAAAAGAAAAATCAATGTATTCTAGGTTTATGAAAAGGTGGTTTTTTTTTTTCTTACAGTTGGCAGATCTACACATTGTACAATCTTCTTGTCTACTTACATTAGTTTACAAAAAGTACAGTATAGTGCAGTTTGTACATACAACCTGAATACCAATACCAGTCACAGCAGACTTGTGCTCTTGCAAATCACTGTAACACCCAAACTGAAAAAAAACAATAAAAATTCATACTGAATGCCTGTCCTACAAGGAAACTGTGAGGATGATTCTAGTTAAACACACAGGACTCAATGCACACAAGAGTTATGTGTTTGGAGCCTGTAAAAAGAGGCTTACAAAGCACATTTCTCAGCTAATGGTTTTGTCTGAGCTATTGTCATTAGTTAACTGTATGAGGCTTGTAGCAGCACGTGGGAAACAGCAGCAGATGACCCAATAAAGGTAGCTAAAACAAAAGGAATTATTACTTTTTGGTTAAAGAGGGAAGATATATTTTTTTTCTTTGTTTTTATTCCACAGCTATGATTTATCTGTACTACTTGGGGGGGGAGCTCCCTTATAAATACTGTTTCTGAAGAAATACAATGAAATTTTCTAGTCCAACAGTACAAATTCTGCAGTATCAAAATCAGCAAGTGTTCTGCTTTTCCAGAGAGGAGAGCCAAGACTTCATCCTTACTCCTTCAGTTGCAGTAACATGAGAGAACACATACTTAAACAAATAAAATAATAAATTAAAAAACCCAAGCAGTAAAGCAAAAAGCCCTGACTCAGTGTGCCAGCTGCACATAAGCAGTCTTTATCTGAGGCAGATGCACATACATTTGGATCAGTTCTCCCAGCTACTAGATATGTCAAAATGTAATTTTTTAGCTTTGCCCTTGGCTTCTTCCTAAGGAAAAGCTCCATTGCAGACTCCTATCTGTCTAGGAAAAAAAAAGATGTACTCTGTAATGGCTGAACAAATGTGCTTCTTCAGCTGTGATCAGCTATGCTGGACATGTGAGCTACCTTACTAAATACCTTGACAGAAGACTTCTGTTGAGAATCTTATTTTTTGCTGCAGTTAAATCAGTGAATAATGTGCTTTCTGTCAACGGGGAGCCAGGTGTTGCACCATACTGAAGTATATGAAAGTCATCCTGTTATCATAAGAAAACACAGGTAGACCCATGTAAACTTCAAACTACACTTAAGTAGAAACAGGAATTCATTGTCTATTTTTTTTCCCTTTGGTGATGTTAAAGGTAAAACATTTTTGGCAAAGTTGTTGCTTTTCTTAAGCCTCTAATCTAGGGAGTAATGTTAAGCTGCATTTTGGTCACTTAGAGAAGACTGATTTGGTGCTTTCAGAAAGTTTGAGTCATCTCCTCTCTGAATTATGATCTTTTAAGAAGACAAGTTTTCTTCAAGTCATCTGGACATCTAATTCTATTCCTTTAGACACATTAATCTGCTTTATGGCAGTAAAGTAGTAAGTCTGTTGTCAAGCCTGAACCTATCTGAATGTCTGAGGGAGTCCCAGAAAACCAAGCAAATTCTTTCTGGTGCAATTCTCAGCTTCCAGGAAAATGTCAAGTAATTTTTGTCTTTTGACCATCCCACCAAATGAAAGCTACTGGACTAAAATACTGAGAAGGTAAGACTCCCTTCATATGAAATGACTATCTTATTTTATTCTCTATTAGCCTGACTAAAGACATGAAAATAATAACAAGGGAGGAGACCATTAATTCTATTACAGTACTCTAATCAAAACCCCAAAATACTGAGGTCTGCTACTAATTCATAAAAGCTAAGTTTAGATGACTTCAAGGTATACTGCAGGTTGAGAGTGGTCTGCATGAGATGCAAATATTCCTATGTAGACTTCATTGAAAAGAATGAAATACACCAGATACTTCCCAAGGACGATAGACCCGCATAGAAGAGGCTGTCACAGTCACAGGATTTGTCTNTTTGGTTTTTTGAGGGTATTTAAAAAAAAAAAAGAAAAATCAATGTATTCTAGGTTTATGAAAAGGTGTTTTTTTTTTTTCTTACAGTTGGCAGATCTACACATTGTACAATCTTCTTGTCTACTTACATTAGTTTACAAAAAGTACAGTATAGTGCAGTTTGTACATACAACCTGAATACCAATACCAGTCACAGCAGACTTGTGCTCTTGCAAATCACTGTAACACCCAAACTGAAAAAAAACAATAAAAATTCATACTGAATGCCTGTCCTACAAGGAAACTGTGAGGATGATTCTAGTTAAACACACAGGACTCAATGCACACAAGAGTTATGTGTTTGGAGCCTGTAAAAAGAGGCTTACAAAGCACATTTCTCAGCTAATGGTTTTGTCTGAGCTATTGTCATTAGTTAACTGTATGAGGCTTGTAGCAGCACGTGGGAAACAGCAGCAGATGACCCAATAAAGGTAGCTAAAACAAAAGGAATTATTACTTTTTGGTTAAAGAGGGAAGATATATTTTTTTTCTTTGTTTTTATTCCACAGCTATGATTTATCTGTACTACTTGGGGGGGGAGCTCCCTTATAAATACTGTTTCTGAAGAAATACAATGAAATTTTCTAGTCCAACAGTACAAATTCTGCAGTATCAAAATCAGCAAGTGTTCTGCTTTTCCAGAGAGGAGAGCCAAGACTTCATCCTTACTCCTTCAGTTGCAGTAACATGAGAGAACACATACTTAAACAAATAAAATAATAAATTAAAAAACCCAAGCAGTAAAGCAAAAAGCCCTGACTCAGTGTGCCAGCTGCACATAAGCAGTCTTTATCTGAGGCAGATGCACATACATTTGGATCAGTTCTCCCAGCTACTAGATATGTCAAAATGTAATTTTTTAGCTTTGCCCTTGGCTTCTTCCTAAGGAAAAGCTCCATTGCAGACTCCTATCTGTCTAGGAAAAAAAAAGATGTACTCTGTAATGGCTGAACAAATGTGCTTCTTCAGCTGTGATCAGCTATGCTGGACATGTGAGCTACCTTACTAAATACCTTGACAGAAGACTTCTGTTGAGAATCTTATTTTTTGCTGCAGTTAAATCAGTGAATAATGTGCTTTCTGTCAACGGGGAGCCAGGTGTTGCACCATACTGAAGTATATGAAAGTCATCCTGTTATCATAAGAAAACACAGGTAGACCCATGTAAACTTCAAACTACACTTAAGTAGAAACAGGAATTCATTGTCTATTTTTTTTCCCTTTGGTGATGTTAAAGGTAAAACATTTTTGGCAAAGTTGTTGCTTTTCTTAAGCCTCTAATCTAGGGAGTAATGTTAAGCTGCATTTTGGTCACTTAGAGAAGACTGATTTGGTGCTTTCAGAAAGTTTGAGTCATCTCCTCTCTGAATTATGATCTTTTAAGAAGACAAGTTTTCTTCAAGTCATCTGGACATCTAATTCTATTCCTTTAGACACATTAATCTGCTTTATGGCAGTAAAGTAGTAAGTCTGTTGTCAAGCCTGAACCTATCTGAATGTCTGAGGGAGTCCCAGAAAACCAAGCAAATTCTTTCTGGTGCAATTCTCAGCTTCCAGGAAAATGTCAAGTAATTTTTGTCTTTTGACCATCCCACCAAATGAAAGCTACTGGACTAAAATACTGAGAAGGTAAGACTCCCTTCATATGAAATGACTATCTTATTTTATTCTCTATTAGCCTGACTAAAGACATGAAAATAATAACAAGGGAGGAGACCATTAATTCTATTACAGTACTCTAATCAAAACCCCAAAATACTGAGGTCTGCTACTAATTCATAAAAGCTAAGTTTAGATGACTTCAAGGTATACTGCAGGTTGAGAGTGGTCTGCATGAGATGCAAATATTCCTATGTAGACTTCATTGAAAAGAATGAAATACACCAGATACTTCCCAAGGACGATAGACCCGCATAGAAGAGGCTGTCACAGTCACAGGATTTGTCTTGGATGACACACAAAACAAATTAACATACAACAACAACAACAGAAAAATAAAAGAAAATAAAAAGCTCTTTATACTTAGTTCCATATGGCTTTTTGCAACATGGCAAAATATTAACAGCTTAAAGCAGACATCTCCTCATAGAGGAGAAAAGAATTTTGCAGTCAAGTTCAAAGCATAACAGGAGACAACATGCAGACCCTCTGCTCTTTTTGGCCAAGGTGACACTGCAGCCTAACAAAATCTGGAGGGATGTCCTCATTTTTCTTCTAAGAAGTGGTTCAGCTGGATTAGATGAATGAATTTTAATCATATTTTGGATCCATTAATAAATATTTACTGTTAAATAAAACAGACTGCAAAACACTTGATTTAAAAATTGAACTCAGGAAATTAAAACCAAATTATGTGCCCAATTCCTGAAAGAAACACAAGGAATAAACCAAAGTATAATTTAGTCTTCATCTACTTCTGGTTTTCTTCTTCAGTCCCATCTTCTTTGTGAAGAACAGGGAGAGGATGTGCCTCTGTGTTGAAAACCCAGTGTTCAAATGGAAGAAGATCATCTTCAGAAAACAGCAAATACAAGTACCTGGCAAGAAAACAAAAGAAATTCTGGGTAATTTTATTACATATTATTTAGACAATATACAACCATAGTATTTTATTTTTTTTCCTTGAAGAGACCAAGATAAAACTTCCTTGATTTCACTAAAAACTTAGGAGATGGTGACAGATAATGAAAGCTTTTGTTTTTCTCTCTTAACAGGCCCTGTGAGCTTACCATGCAAATTGACTAATTTTTCTTTTCCTGTAGTCTTAAAAGTATGCAGCACCAGCACAAGAATGACTCTGTCAAGTCAGTTTGTTGCAGTAGTGTTTGCTATAATGAGATATTATACTTCTGTAAATATGACACAGAAAACTACTGCATGAAAGTCAAACTTTAACTTACTTGAGTGTCTCTGAAAGGAAGAAACTTTGCTGCACATCGTCGTGGCTTTCGTGATTGTTATAAACATCTCTAATGCCAGAATAGCCCCCATCTACTCTGCAGTGTTTTTCCAGTGCCTGGAGAGGGGGGAAAAAAACCAAAACAGGGCAGTTAACAAAATCAGCCATCAGTTTTTGTTTCTTAGACGATAAAACTAGAAAAAAAAATAGTGACATAGTTTTCATCTCTCTAACAAAAAAATAAGTAATTTTCACTTATTTTCTTTTTCCTCTTTGTAATGGGAATAACAATAGCCTCTCCCAGGCTTGCTGTCAGCCTTCAGAGACCATGTCACACCTTTCTTGGGCCCTTTTCAGTGCTTAAAATTTACTGTGATAGAACTGAATACCATAATGAAGACCAGTCTTTTCCTCACCCCCTGCAACTCACTTTGAAAAAGGAAAGGACACTCAACTTTCTGTACAAGTTGTTTGGTTTCTCTTTGCAATAATTTTGATTTTTCACCTCTGATACTGGGCAGTGACTGAATTAGTTTTCTGCCTTGGGTACTATTTATCCTTGATACCCTTCTGAAAAAGTTTTTGTCTGTTACACAGGAGTAGTTTGCTGAAAATACCTGCACCTTTATCAAAACCCCAGGTGAGAGATGGAAGACAATTCTGAAGTTTCTACAAATATCACTGAAGTGATTACACAATGCATAGGTTTCTTTAGGGGAAGATGCTGCATTTCAAACCAGATATGGCAAAAATACTATGAAAAGCAGAAGTCTAAAGCAAGCAAACAGGCAGAATAAGCATTTGCTGATGAGAGGTGTGACTAAAAGTCCAAAAAAACTGAAGTATCCATCACCTCCCCCTGTTTAAAGGTGTTCTGCTGTGAACAGCTCTCCTAAATGTCCTTGTTTTTGCTGGAGTCCCTGCAGCTATATGCATATATTTAGCTTGCACGTCAGGCTCTCCATAGTTTTCACTAGAGAGTAAGCTACCTATTGTATATTTAAAAGGGATTTTTCTCTAGGAGAAAACCTTTAGAATATAACAGGCCTATTTGTCTTTTCTTATGTGTCTTTAGGTTCTTTAATTTTCCTGGACGCTTTTACTAAGTGACAAATACACTTAAGTTTAAAGAAGTGATTTCCCCTGGCTGGTACTCCTTCCCCCTCCTCTACTTCAACCTGCAGTGAATTCCAAATGCTGAACCTGGGGCTGGATTTTCAATGTCAAACACAAGATTATGTTTTCCAAGTTACAGCAGAAGGAGAAGTTGAACTTGAAGGATAAGGCTATTATTCAAGTTAACATCTGCATT
This sequence comes from Ceyx cyanopectus, assembly GCA_013401355.1. Lineage (NCBI taxonomy): Eukaryota > Metazoa > Chordata > Aves > Coraciiformes > Alcedinidae > Ceyx > Ceyx cyanopectus. The sequence goes on along the minus strand of VYZU01045405.1, from coordinate 14,993 downwards.
CTAAATAGGGTGAAGCAAAATAAAAGCAAATTGCATTTGCAGTTTATGTGCTCTAACATGCAGCTAGAGCCTTCTGTGCAAGCTTATTGTAGAGAGGTACTCTATAGATACCTGGATACACTGCTATGATGTAAACTCAGAGGTGAACTTGCACCTTGTTAGCCATCTGGTGGTATCTCCTTGATGCAAACATGAAGCATTTTATCCCTCAAAGCTACTTCATAGATTCATAGATATTAGGAGTTGGAAGGGAGCTAGAAGATCATCTAGTGCAACCCCCTCCCAGAGCAGGGGCACCTAGACCAAGTCACCCAGGAACAGATCCAGGCGGGGCTGGAATGTCTCCAGAGCAGGAGACTCCACAACCTCCCTGGGCAGCCCCTGCCAGGCTCTGCCACCCTCACTGGGAACAAGTTTCTCCTTGTGTTTCCCCTCAACCTCTTGTGCTCCACCTTGCTCCCATTGCCTCTTGTCCTGTCACCTGTAAGTGGCAGTGATGGGCTTTTGTGGCCATACCTGCAGTTTCAAAGCCCAGTGATGCTCACATTGATGGAGGTGGGGGTTGGTGGGTGGGAAGAAACAATCAAACACATTTTAAATGAGTAGTTCTCAGCAGATGAGAGTGGCTAACATTAGTTATGCTGGAGTAATGGAAAACATCAAGCAGAATGAAAACTGGCTGACAGGCTCAAAGTATCATAAAGGGAAAAAAATAAAGGAAGTGCTATGAATTCAAATGATGTGCCACATTTATAATGCAGAAAGGGAGACTTTCATGAGCTAAGCTGATAAAACCTTTCTGAATCAGTAACAGTGGATGTTGCTGTTGGTCATAGCTGCATTTTCTCCAGCTGCTGAGTACATACAGAATGATCTTGGGCACAAATTAAAGCAGCAAAGCAAGTTTCCAAAGGAAAAAAAATTGAGATGTTAGAGCATGTTTCTAGTCTATAGGAGTTAGAGAAAGGATTAATAGACTTGTTGGAGAGTTCAGAAGCCATGACTTAGAGCAGCCTCCTTTCCCATTACAAGGGCACTGGGAAACAAACCTAAGGAGTTCTTACTGCCAGTGTCATGAGTTGAATATGGACATGAAACACCTAAACAACAACTTTTTGAGGCAACAACCTCAAAAAAAGGAGTTTCTCCTTTTTCTCATTTCAATCTCAGCTTCCTTTTTCTGCAGCAGGTGTTGGTCATTGAACCAACCCTATTGAGTGGTCAGGGACTTCCCCAGAAACAAAAGGGTGGAGTGAGCTGCTCTGGTACAAGAACAAGGAGGAACAGAGAGTAGAATTTATGGAGCAGTTGTGGTAAGCTCTCATGATGTGCTGGAACAATAACAACAACAATAATACAGGGAAAAAGATCTGAAACAAACAACTGCCTGTATAACTTCTGTGAAAACTTAAGATTTGTTTTATGAACCATGCCACTGCACATTAGGACAGCAGAACTGCACAGAATAGGACCAGCTGCATCTCCCACACATGGGCTGTGATCCACTTGCTTAGAGCCAGATGAGAGTAACCACAAGAATGTTAAACAAGGAGCACATGGGGAGTGCTAAAAAGGTAGACAAGTGTACAAACTTGAAATAAACACAAACAAACTGAACCAACAGGGTGAAGAATAATAATAAGGAAAACATTTCCATTGTTTATAACAACGTTATCAGTGTGGGCAGCAACAATGAGTCAGGAAAAACATCTCCTGGAGAAGGAACATTGGCACTGCTGAAGCCTGGTGGGATGACTTCCATAAACAGCCTTTGTAAATATTCCAATTATAATCTGCCTGGGAAGATTCCAGTAGTAAAATGTGTGCCTATGAGTTGTGTGAGTGAAGAAGTAAGGAAGGGAACAGCACTCTAAATTAGAGGGTTCTTAAAAACTGGCTTTGGAAGCATATTGTTTGAGGGCTGAATGCAGATAAAGAATTGCTGTGAATATTCAAACAAGGACAAATTAGAGAGTAGCAGTGTAGTTCATGCTAGCAGCTATTCTGTTACAGAAAGCAGTTTTCCCCATAAATGTCATTCTTCAACAATATCCAATTACCAAACTTGAAGCTGACTTTTTCCAGAACACTCAAGCACACATTTGCACAAATGTGAGATGCTTTCAGTGGATGCTGAATACAATTCACAGCTCCTGGTTGCTGTTGAGGGAGGCAGGGAACTGGCAGATGTCATGTTCCAGGTGTTTGGAGCCATAGCACAGCAACAGCTCTCTAGTAGGGGCCCTTGGGGGTGAGGAATTGCATTACACAAGTGTGTACATGTTCTTCTCCTAGCATAGAGCAGCCTTCTGTACCTAATGCTATAGGCCCAGCCAAGAAAATCATAATCATACACTCCTAGAAACAAGAGGTGTTGAGCAAACAGGGGATTTTTTACATCCTGGAAAGCAATAATTGTGAAAAGGAGTGGTCACTATGAAAAAAATACTGCACAGATTTCTGCTTTCTGTTAAGAATTCTGTTTTCTTGATTTTTTTTTTCTCCCTTTTTATCTGAAGTATACAGAGCCACAAAAATAAAGTTCTCCAGTTTCCTGTGTATGATCTCAGTGTGCTCAGAAATTCCAAAATAAGAGTGAAAGGCAGATAATTTAGCAAGGGCAACATCAGTGTGAGGGGAAGGTAAGTGCCATCTAGAAGGACCCAGACCTGAAGGATGACACATGGCAAATCCAAAGGCTCTCATCTCTACCAGTACAAGTGATTAATCCATTTTCCCCATTGTTAGTAAGGGAAACTATGGATTTGGGAAGACAATTTTTGCCAGATAGACCACTTGCCCCCTTGAAAGGCTCAAAGACTAGTAGTACACAGAAATTTAAATATAGAAGAGATTGTTATCATTAATAGAGTTCAGTCCAGATGATCTTACTTCATCTATTTCAGAAATGAACTCCTGGAAATTTGGTATGACTGTTTTAAAGTAGTATTTACTCTCCAACAATATCCAGATCTCATTCAGGAGCTCACTTAACAAGGTATTAGGATTTAGTAAGACAAAAAATGCAAGAGTACATTACCTCTACAGCTTCCCATCCCCACTGCCTGTACTTGGGGTCATGAGTGACCCTCCACAGGTACATGTAGGTCTCTATCACTTCTGGTCTTAGGATGTAGTATTTTTCATTCTGTCTTGTAGCAATGGCCTCAACACCACCATCAAATCTGAAGGCTTCTGGTCCCAGTTTCATGTCTAGCCAATGTAAAAACACATGTTAAAATAAAGGCATTCAAAATGGTTCCTAATTATGTTGCCTATCAAACTGACTGTCCTTTCATTTGGCACAAAGCTAGGATAGCCAAAAGAGATATACTTTCTGAAAGATACTGCAGCAACTCCTATTTGTAATGTAAAGAAAATAAGAAAAAAGAAGAGAAGGAGAAGAGGAGGATAAGAGAAGAAGAGAAGAAGAAAGAGAAGAAGAGAAAGAAAATAGAGAAAAGAAAAAGAAAATTGAGAAAAGAAAGAAAAAGAGAAAAGAAAGAGAAAAGAGAAAAGAAAAACAGAGAAAAGAAAAAATAAAAGAAAAGGAAAAGGCAAATCAGTGTAGGAGAGAGTGGCTCTTCATCAATGCCTTAAAGATCACTGTGTTCCAGTTTGAACAGTGAGGTTCACATTTGCATTCTGGAAGACTTCATGTAACTAGCAATATGAGAAATCTTGCTTAAAAGATGAGGATATTTATTTTTCTGTGTCAAACTGGAAAATATACTCTGGGACCTGAAATGCTGCCAGGGTTATTTCTCCAAGAAGATGAAAGAACCCAGAGAAATTTCCCGCACAGAAAAAAAATCACTTTCTCTGTGAAATGCTATTGTTTGTAGCACGAGAAGGGAGAATAAAGTCATTTTGCATGCATAAAACATGCTTAACAGCTGATGCACAAACCAACAGGGTCCCTCTACTTGTATTTGGTGATACAGAAATGGGCAAAGAAATTCACATGAATTACCAGAGTGAGCAGATAGGATTCAGGTGCAGTTTTACCAACACTCACTTGTCCGGTCGTAGGACTCGTGGCAAGTCCTGGCAATCTCTGCCCCCAGCTCGATGTGATGGCCGCTCTTGTCACTGGGTGCTCCATCTGCTCCCAGGGCAAACATGCCTCCAGCAAAGCAGGTCAGGTGTCCCATCTTGTGCTCCAGCAGCCCACCCTTCCACTCGGCGATGTACGTCAGCCCCCCGCTTGACTTCCGCATGAGGTGGGTCTCTATGGCCTGCCAAAGCACCACTTGGTCAGTAATTTGGTAATAATTGTTGTCATTTTGGTAATTTGGTAGTAATTGAGTGTTTTTTCTCTGTATTGCCTTCTAGAAATGGATAATGTGAGCTAGCAAAACCTCAAAGTGCTGTCAATCACTTTCTTCCTTTCCCTACTTCAAGGTAATTTCACATTTAATGGTGATTAGCCATCACTTTGGCTTCCATGCTTCCCATTTTAATTCTCACTCAGAGGATGTGGTTACTGGTGTAATTTTATGTCAATTATATGCAGACATCACATATTCAAAGCAACTGACTCAGTGACTGCACTGAGTGATGTTAGGCCTCTGAGTCCATATGGCATTCTCAACACCCAGTGAGCTTCCCCTCAGACTGAATTCCTCTGTAGTGACCAATCAAGAGTAGAGTCTCACTGAGATTTCTGGAAAAAAAACCCAACTTAGGCAGAATTAAAAGACACAAATCTCCTAGAGAGCTTTAGCAGTTGGTAGCATTAGCAATGTATAGTGACTGATGGCAATATCCAGGCAAACAACCTTCCCTCGTGGGAGGAACAGAATTAAAACAATTGAGGAGGTGCAGAAGACCCCATTAATTAGAGCCCACACAGACAGTAAGCTGTTCCTCCTGGAAGGGTAATGGCGAGGAGATGAACAGCTCTGTCACACATGCAGTTATCCAGCAGAGACCTGCTTTGTTCTACTGAAATCCTAAGATCCAGAAACTGTACTCAACATGCATTATAGAAGAGAAAAAACCATGAATAAAATATCTGTATAGAGAGTGTTGTTAACAAAAAAAGCCAGGATTAAAAAAACCCAGCCCAACATAACTGTGTAAAAGAGAAGGTATTGATTAATTTCTTCTGTAAAGTTGGATTTCATAAGCATGAAAAATCTTCTCTAAACTAGACCCATCAGCAAAATAATTGTACAAGTTTTACTTACTAAGTAGTTTTCATGCCAAGAATGTCACATTGAAAACTAGACTTTGTTTTCCACTAATATTAGTGCAAAGCACTTAGTGAGGATTTTCTGCACAGCTCCACACCCACTATTGGCTCAGAAAACTCCACTGCTTTGTTTCCTCTTTGATTGTGTTTTTAGCACTAGGTACCTGCTGAAAAGCACATCTATATTTATTTAAGAAAAAAAAAATTAAAAATTGATGACTACATTGACAGATCTTGCCATTTTTTGAGTAAATTAAGGAAAACCAGAACGAAATATTCCTGTACCTGAAGGTAATAACAGTAATCACACACTTTCACAACTACAGGAGCTAGCCCAGAGTTGATTCTTGTAGTATGAAAATGGATTTTGTGGTAACAATTGGCCTTTCAGAGGGTTTTATTCCTCTCTTTTGGCTCAAGATTAAGGTTTAGGAAGAAAATGATGACTTCCACTTGGGAAACTTAAAAACTATTCTAACGAACTGGTGTCAAGAAACTCAGAAATTGATGTTAATTGATGCTAATAATGTCACAAAATAAAAATATATTCCCAAATTAATTATTCATGTTTGCTAAAGCACATCATCATGGGTTTAAAAATGAGTCCTATTAAGAACTAGTACATATGCTTATTAAAAGTTATTTTAATTATGTAAGTGCCTTATTTAAAGCTGTTTTTTTTAGGTGATTATTTGATGTATTACAGACTTTCATACTGCCTTGTGGTCTGAAAACAGGTCCTTAATTTCCCACCTCAAGTTGTTGCTGTAGCTGGACCTAAAACTGTCCTGGAAGTCACAGTTCTGTATTTCCACAGCTGAATACATTTGACACTTCAATACAATGATCCTGCTTCTGAGTTGCCAGGGTTTATAAACACAGCATCATGGACTGGTTTAGGTTGAAATGGGCTTTAAAGATCTAGTTCCAACACCACCTCCCTCTAGAGCAGGTTGCTCAGAGCCCCATCCAGCCTGGCCTGGAGCACCTCCAGGGATGGAGCGTCCCCAGCTTCCCTGATCAACCTGTTCAGTGTCTCACCACCCTCAGAGGCAAGAATTTCTTTCTTCAATCTGATTTAAATCTAGATTATATCAGGTTAAATCTGTTACACCTCCTTGTGGCCACACTTCTCTTGATGCAACTGGCCTTGGAGGCTGCCAGCTCCCACTGCTCAGCATCCCCTAGTCCTTCTCTGCAGGGCTGCTTGCTTTGTTTGTTTTGGGGATAATTACAACCCTGCAGGCTTCTCTGGGGATAATTACAACTCTGCAGGCTGCTTTACAACAAAGCATTATAAATTAGCTCAGTCCAAACTTTTAATATCTTTCCCTTCCCCTAGGAATCTTCTTCATAAACAGTATTTTGACAATTCGAAGCGAGTATGAAAGCAAATTCTGCCACGTGGCATTTCAAATAATTCAAAGATGTGTAATATTAATTGCTGATTTATTTTAATATTTATGGCTTGCACCAGTAAGTTTTATTGCTTTGAAACAGCAGGCAGGCCAGGATTATGGTGGTTTTGCATGCTGTGAGTTTACAAGTCAATTGCCTCTTTTCTTGACTTTGAGTTACTTCCCTCATGTTTTCCCTGTTGAGTTGATCTAATGCAATAGATACTTTTCTCCAGCAATCTTCATCATGAATCAAATTTATCCTTTATTCAAAATTCCAATGAGCTTATTGTGGAAAGTTTAAGATCCACATTGTTCCATTGTTCCAGCTGGCTTGGAGGTGGCAGAAAAACCTTGCACTTGTTGAAAAGAAACAGCTTTCTATTTATTAGTTGGCTACTAGTTTTCTTCAATATTGGTTTTAAATCTGTATTATAAGGGGGGTGAATCTCATGAAAGTCAGAAAAACTAGGGTGGAATAGGAAGTTCAGGACCTTGTACTATTTATTTAAATACTTCTGCCAAAGAACAGCAGCATCTCCCTTATCCTGAGGTCCTCACTGCTTAACTGTGCTTTGAAAATCAAAACTGAAATCTGAACAGAAAAGAACTTTTATTTGTTTCAATACAATATATAAGAACCATTTGAATGTAATAAGCTGTTTACTGCTTTTGGACTTAAGGCATCTTAGAGAGATGAACTTATGTGTGAAATTTAATACAAATGCTTATCATGGAGATACATTTTAAAACGGAAATATTGGCAAACATTTAACTGCTATGATACCTCTCCATCTGATCATTAAACAGAGGAGTGTGTTCTAGGGGAAAACTGATACTTTGCTTTTGTCTGAAAATCTAATTATGCCTTTTCTTTCCCTGTAGAGATCTATTGTTGTCTCTAAAAGCACCAGTGTTCTTGCACTAACTGTACTTAAAAGTATCTGCTACCAGAAGGCTGAATTTATTAATATTATTAAAATAATAACATTCATATTCTTAAAATAATAATCAATAAATTTATCAAGAAATTAAATTATCAATTGAAAAATCCACAGAAACCTGTCTTTAGTCCTGATGCTTTCTGTCAGCAGTGGTGGAGAGACTCAAACCTCCTGTCCAGAGTAGAAACAGAGTGAAGAGAATAAAACAGGGCAGTGAGTCCTCTGGATGTTCTCATCTGCTCAGTGTAATGAATCTTGTGTTCCTACAGAATGCATCTGTACTATCCCTGTGTGCACAACACCACTGCAGCTGGGTGATAAATACTTGAAACACAACAGCTGACAAAATATGTAAATCCACTGCCTGGTTAACTTTACACATTGAAGTTTAGACAACACCTCCCCCTTCCTCTACACAATATTATTATTATTATTAATGCTGTGCAGTGGGAATGCTGGGTCCCTTTCACCAACTGCATCACTGAAGATGGCCTTTATTGCAACATCCTGCCTCTCCTATTTCTGTATTTCCTTCAGTGCCAACACGTGCTCAAATCCTGGATGCTCATTAATACACTTTTGGCTTTCCCCAGTATGACAGGCTCTTCTCATTGAGTTTTTGCAGTTCTGTCACTGTCCACATGAGTGATGGAGATTTTCAGATCACTACAATCACAAAGCAGAACACTTCAAGCATCCTAATGGCAAGTGCAATCAGCACAGAGCAGCCACCAGACTGTCACCACAGTTAAAAAGCCCCTCAAGAAACCCTGCAGATGAAAAGGGGCTATCTGCCAATATCATGTTTTTCAGTTTGCTAACAACACTTTGTTCTCTCCCTCATTTCAATGAGAAAGAAGTCCACATGGATTTGTTTTATTTATCTGAAAGGCTGGAATCTCAACAGCTCTGAAAAATATTCACTACTTGATGCTGACAATTAAATACACCAAAATAAAACCCAGAAGAAAACAAAATCCAAACCATACAGCTTCCTTTGGCAGAGCACAAACTGAGTGTATCAAGGTTAGCAGTGTGAGAAAAAAGTGTGTGTGGGGGAAGTGATCCTATGTATTTTCATCTTATTCATGGTAAGCAGAAAAAGTTCTGAGATCTAGTTTGACATTTTAGTTACAGCTTTTAACTTAAGCCATAAAACAACCTATAGGTGCTACAGAAATGCTTTGATTTTAATATGAGTTGCAGAACAATGTAAGAAATAACCCCAAAGCTTTATCTAAATACATTTCAGCTGTTTCACAGTGAACTCTAACTCACAATATATTTTCATTTGTGGTTTCTGGATAGCAGAAGATATTGAATTAGGTGTCAAACCTTCACATCACTCTTTCAGAATTTCCTGGGTGTGTGCTGGACTGGATGGCCAGGAATAATCATGCCATCCCCTTTGGCATAATCTTAAAAAGATTCTGAAAGCATCAGGGGAAATTTATCTCAGAAAATACAAAGCAGACTTAGAATGCCCAGACCTCATAGGCTTAGTCATAAAGCAAGTCTGCAGCTTGTGCAGACACTTCAATTAGCTTTCATTCAGATAAGTAAGGGATCAATAGCAATAAAGCCAATATCAGGATGGATTTCAAAACAGGCTAGTTACTCTGGTGAGGAACCTGGCATCTCAATGGGGCCAGAGCAGTTTGCAGTTGCTGTCAGACAGTAACTTTCCTGCTGGTTGCTGAACAAGCTACACTACAACAAAACAGAAATGCCATCTCAGAAAATAGAATCACTGAATGATTTGGCTGGAAGAGACCTTTAAGATCATCGAGTCCAGCCATTAACCCTGCACTGCCAGGGTCCCTAAACCATGGCTCCCAGCACCACAGCCACACGGTTTTTAAACACCTCCAGGGATGGGGACTCCACCACCTCCCTGGGCAGCCCCTTCCAATGCCTAACCACCCTCTCTGCAAAGACATTTTTCCTGCTATCCAACCTAAATTTCCCTTGGTGCAACTTGCAGCCATTGCCCCTCATCTTGGCATTTTGAACTTGGGAGAAGAGGTCGACCCCCAGCTCCCTACAACCTCCCTTCAGGTAGTTGTAGAGAGCAATAAGGTCCCCCCTGAGCCTCCTCTTCTCCAGATTAACAATCCCAGCTCCCTCAGCCTCTCCTCACAGGAGAAACTCTCCAGACCCTTCACCAGCTTCCTTGCCCTTCTGTGCTGTAGTAGCAGCAGCCCAGTACTGGCCATTGAGGCACTGGGCTCTCTGTTCTCAGCTGGGATCAGTGTGCATGAGCTAGAGTCTCTGCAGTGGCTTCCAAAAGAGCTGTAGTAGCAAAAGCCTGTGTTGCTTTACTGCACCAGTGCTTACCCTGTGTAAGGATGTATTTAAAAAAGCCTGGTGTTATTAAAGCAATAGAAGTAAAAGACTAGAAACAGCTCTGCTGTAGTTCAAAATGCCTTCCCTAGTAAGATGAATTGATACTGTATTAGAAGACACTTTGTTCACTCTTTCTGGCTGCCAACCTAATAGCCCAGCTATTACAGTATCACTGTTCTCATGCTCCAGCCTCAAATGCACTCAAACTCATTTAAAATCCACCTTTTGCTCTGGAGCTGAAACCATGTTAGCAGTGAAAATGAGGCTGACTGCATCCAAATCTGCACTTACAAAATTAAAGGCAGCATCCTTAGCAGCAGATACTTGCTGGTCAGATTTACCAGCATTGGAGATCATACCCTCCTTCAAATCATCACACAGGACTTTTCTCTCTGATGAAAATAAAATTTCAATGAGCTAGGGATGTATTTTTTTTTAATGAGCCAGGGCATCTTGGAGCCTTGTCTACAGAGGCACTTTACATACATACATTTAATAAAAGTCTGGCCCTAGAAAGCTTCCAGTCAAAAGAGATGAAAGGGAGGGGGGGGGAAAAAAAAGGAGTAATATTATCCTCTTTAATATATATATATATATATATATAAAAACAAAANTATATATATATATATATGAAAGCAAAGAACCAAGAAAATAGGTCATTTGCCCAAGACTGGAAGGAAAGCCTGTAAATATGAATTTTAACTTAATACTTCAGCAGTCTCAATCTGGTGTCACAAACCCATTATTTCTCCTCAAACAGAAATACCATCAATAACAAAGCAAACTGCAGACCAGAAGGATCATAAATAAAATGCCACATGGAAATATAAGTTTGAACAGTTCCAAGTTTTGAAAACTTTGGTGACCAGTTGGAAGAAATGGCTGTGTCACAGAGGCTGGCAAATATATGCCTCTTGAACAAAAAGTCATTGTGAAAGAAAACTTCTGTTTTCATTTATAATTATATCTATCACAATATAGTGATTTCTGTGCTGAGCACAATCAAAATACTCTAATAGCTGAAATTTGAGGCTGAAGCACAACAGGAATTCCTTGCTGGATATAAGGAAGGAGGACAAAAGTAATATTTTTATTTATTATAAAATATATATATTATAAAAAATATATATTATATGTATTTTTAGGTAAGGTAGAGAAAAAAAAAAGAAAACCAAAAAAAAAGCTGTATTTTAAGACTTTCCCCTTTCCCACAATATCTGTATTCCTTAAGCATTTATGTTTGATGAAATCTTCTAAAAAGAGAAACTAATTCTTAGGAAAAAAACCCCTCCATAGTGGTGGCAAAGACATAAATCTCTTGCACTGTCCCCAGAGCTTGTCCCTTTAGGATTATTATAGATTAGATTATTATGAAAAGGAAGATTTAAATATTTTATTTACCTGAACAGCATCATAATACATTTTCTTGCCTTCTTCATCTGTCTTGTCTGACATCAGCCATGCCTTGAGCAAATACTCATAAAAACTGTCCCCAAGCCCTCCAATGGAGACATGATCTTCAAAGGGAAGAAAGAGATTGAACAACAACTTAATCTTCAGCCTGAGCAATAAAATACAGTTACACTTATGCCTGTGTTGGTGGATTTCAAAAGAACAGAGAGATTTTATTTTTAAACTGCTCAGCATCTTCTTTTCTTGACCTCCTTTCACCTTCTGGATAGGTTGTAAAGCCATGCAAATGTAATGTCCTTTTTTCTCATCACTGTATTAATAGTGACTTTTCCTCACTAGTCTGGGACACATAAAAACTGATTTAGTTTTCCAAATGCATCCTGTCCCTTTGCCTAACAAATGCATTGTAACATCAAACCTGGGTTATAAATGGATTTTCCCCTCTCTCCTCTTTTGAATAAAGTACATTAAATTTCTGGAAAGAATACACCAATTATTTAATTAATGTTCATGATCCAAAAGCAAAAGAGGCTAGTTAAAAAAAAAAGAGACCATTTTCTATGATCGAAGGGTGATCTTTGAACAGCAGCATTTAAATGACCTTTATGGTTTCCTAAATAAATTACCATAGAAACCTCTGACATTTGCAAACTAAACAGCACAAGCAGAGTTTCATCAATAATAAGCCTTGTTATTATATACATTATTGCAGTAGCCAAATCCAATTGATGCACGCTGCAGCAAATCACTGTCAGTTTACTGTCCAAATAACAAGGGCTAAATGAATTTACAGGAGCCATGGCAGTGATCCAGCAGCATCCCTCACAGTTACAGCAGGGCTGGGGAAGAAATGTTCAGAAACTAGTCCTCCCTCCCCACTTGATGCCTGAGAGATAATGCTTCTGTCTTGTGCCAATAAACAGTTCAGTTGGTTTGGTTTGGTTTTTATTTCCCCTGCTGTAATCAACTGAAAACAGCCTAGAAAATCAATCTGAAATAAACTCTCTTTTAAGTCTTACATTCTGATCTCCTACTTTGGGAAGAAAAAAAAATAAATAAAATCAATGTCAGCAAACAGCAGCAGCTGAACTGGAAGAGATGCAACAAGATCCAATTTGCTTTTACTGCTTCAGCATGCTAAGGGCTGACCTGCAGCATCACCTGTGACTATCATTTGCATGTGCAGGCAGAGATTTCTCCAGCAATGCTGTTCTAAACTCCTAAGTCTGCACCAACAAAAACTGGCATTTAATGTGAATGAGGAGTACCTAAGGGACAATGATACTGAAACAGCTAAGATCCTAATGCAGAGTATTTGCTTTAAAATCAGGCAGAGCCACTGACAGCTCCAGCCACTAGAAAGATCTCTCACACAGCTCACCAAAAAATTCAAAACTGTGTTCAAAAAATTCTCCAGTCTCTTACTCCCTCCACACTGACTAGGCCCATCCCATCTGTGTCTTTTCAGACCAAGTCAGAATATCTTGCTGCTTCCCTTCAACAATGTGTGGAAAAAAAGAACATTGAGTCAAGTGAGTGTGGTGGTGGTGGACTGAAACTAAGAAGGAAAAGAGAAAGAAGAAGTAGGGTGTCTAGATTTGTGATCCTGCACACAACACAGGCTTTGAAAAGCAGAGAAGGCAATGGAGAGGAAAAGGCTCAGACATCAGGATGAACTAAGAACTACAAATACTTCCAGCATTTCATTACACTCTTTCCCTTTCTGACTCTGGTGTTTCCAGTAATGGTTTCAAGGGGATTAATGCCATGGCATAGTTTGGTTTGCTTTGCTTCCTTGGTTGTTGGCATTAAACTTCACCAGAAATCACAGCTGGTATTAACCTGAAGGACTTGTTTTCTTTTATTTTGTTATCTTCAGTGAAGCTGCACCACTCTAAAAACACAGAACTGGATTCAGACAATGTGCTAATGTTTCCTTTGAAACTGAGAGGCAGCTCCCAGGAACAAAGAGGTCAATGTACTTACGCTGGCCCCACTGGCCACTGCTGGGGTTCAGGTAGTTGGGATAAAGCCCCTCTGGTTTATCCAGTCGACTCAGAACTTTCCTAATGTTCATTACCTGTTAGAAAGATACAGAACACTCAGCATGGATGCATTTGTTGGTTTTTTCCCTACACAAATTAAACAATGCTAGTAAAAATAAAGTGTAAATATTCCTAAAAATAAATTTAAAACCCCTAGGGTATTCACCTGAATATCTCTGTGCAATATTCCTATTCAAAAAGTTCCTCTAAGCTGCTATAACAACATAAAAAAATCTCCTCAAAACCTCTGGAGATTCTTTGTTGAGTGTTGGGGATTAAACAACTCCAAACAAGCAAACTCCAAAGTTCAGGATGTGCCATGGAGAGCATCTCACCCCTCCACAGGACACTGAAATTTATGGAGAGCAATTGCACTAACAAAGCTCAGGTACTTCAGCATTATATTCCTGATATCCCCAAATCAGAAATGCTATTAAATATTAAGCCTAGCACCTAGTTCAGTGAATTGTAAACCAGTTTTGCCTGGAAATGAGAGCACTGCTGGAACTGAACTTCATCCAAGCAGCACTTCCAGGACTCCCCACAGCCACTGGTGCTGTTCAGCTGACTCAAATGAGAGGCCTGGGGAAACAATTACAGACTGGATCCTCTGCAGCAGCAGTCACCCAGCAGCAAAATCCATTGCAAATGTGGGAACTCAGGAGAATGGAGATCCTGAGCAACACAGACCAGAAAACATAACAAGAAGTTACTGTCAGCTTCATTATAACACCCTGCATGCCTCCAGATGAACCAGCTGCTGAGGAAGAAGATAAATGAGCTTACACAAGCTGCAGCAGGATTTCTGTGCAGTACACAAACTGCCTTTTGCATTTGACACTGCACTCTGACAGTCATTGCCTGCATGTAGGCTGCAAGGACTCACAGACCCCACTAAGGAATTTTTCTATGCATATTTCCATGCAAAGCTCTTTGCAGTGGTTTTTCTTCTTTATCAGGCACACCAGCCCTGCAGTGGTTTGCCCCTGGAGGGCTGTGGAATCACAATCCCAAGGGTTTTCAGAGCAGCTTATGTAAAAAGACATCCAGCATCTTGCAGCTGCAGTTTGATGTCACTTTGGAAGGGAACCACAGGCTAGGATTTTCAACATACACACTTCCATCACTCTTTAATTGTCTCTTAGCAGAACTGATGTTACACATGAAATTACCATAAATGTCAAAAGGTAATTAGGTTATATAGTAAGTTTGTTTCTGGTCATGTTATGCTCCCTCCCCCCAGTTTAGATTTGTTCCAATAAACTCTAAATTCACCCCTAAAACTACATTAAAACTGCTGTGAGTTTGTTTCACATTTATTGCAGTGCTGACAATGCCATCACAGGAAAGTTATTCAGTCCTTTAAGCTTGGTCCATCTAATATTCCTTTTAGATTTAACCACTGCTTTAAAATGTACTGCTAAACATTTGGAGTCACTTTATTAATTAGATATTTAAGTTTTAGCCAACTTGGGTTGATTGTAGGAAGAATATCTAATTAAAAATAAGTGATACAGTATTATAAAGAACAAAACTCACTATTTACACATCAAAAAGCAAAGCAAATGGGAATTGAGGAAAGAAGAACTCTATGGTCTGATTGTTTAATGGGATACTAATTTAGAAGATAAACAGAAATGACACACTTGAT
>VYZU01045391.1:0-48050 GCA_013401355.1 Ceyx cyanopectus | reverse complement strand
CCAGCACAGGTCTGCATCACAGCCCTGTCTGACAGCCCACCCATCTCATTTGCCATTAGGGAGGTACCTGCTTGTTCCCAGCAGGGATCTGCTTTGCTTAGGTGTGCATGTGTGTGTGCTAATGAGAGTTAATAACTGGGAGCTTTATACTGCCTTTAAAGTGCTGCCAAGGCAGATAAACCTTATTATCCCTATTTAGAAACGTGGAAAATGAGACAGGGGAATAATATGCTTCATTTAAAATAAGATTGCAGGCCCAAAAATAGAAGCCATGTCCTTTTACCATATTATATATAAATGAGGCGAGCAGGGGTTTAGAAAACTGGTTTAAGTAAAATTAGGGATTCTTCAGGTATTCTGCCCTAAATATGATCTTTGCAGTACCTAAGAATTCTTTTCATTTTTATATTTTAAAATACCAATTTCTTTTCCTAATTTCTTTCTGCTGTATTGTGACTTGCTAATGGCAGATACACACATACGCTGGCTAAGTTTATAAGTGCTGGAAACTTCATTTCAAAATAAAACAACCATAAACACTTTTTTTTTTTTTCCCTTGGATTTAAATTAAGCTTTTCAATTCAGCTGGTAATTATCACGCAGGTAACCTTTACAAACTGGAACTTAGAAATCTTTTAAATGGCCCATTACTGGTTCTGCAGCAGGCACAGGCAATCCCATTTAATTGTGGCTGCACTGATGTGATATTTCTGTACATACAGGTACAGATCTTGCTTTGTTCTCTAGAAGCCTGTGGTGTCTGTGTGGAGGATTCTTTCCCTGTCTCTGATAATGCAGCTTTCAGCTCTTAATATGGATCCAAGCAATCAACACAAAGGTATTTTCTGGATTTCAAACCTCAGAAACTGATCCGTCTCAGTTAAATGATAGAGATTAGTATTGCAGATGAAGAAAATAATAACTAAGCAAAGTTAGATCCCCTTAGATTGATGCTACAAACAGGTTTGTGGAGTTTCAAAAGAAAATATTCAAGTGGGTATGAAATACTGGGGATTCTGCTTTTTTAAAGCTGTGTTAAAAGTACAATAATTATAACAATAATAAATATAATAACTGCAGGAATATAATTCTGCATCAATAGTTCAATGAATCAATATTTAATATTGACCATTCACAATGGCTAAGATTTGTTCAGAAACCAAGCAAGATCTCAAGTAAAAAATCCAGGTTCCTGTAGTTAAACAAATGAAGCAAGTAACTAGAAGTTAATTTAGCTGCCCAGTCTGAGGCATCATGCCCTACAGATCCCATAGCTATAAAGTCTGATTTCTTTTTTGGTCCTATGGCTAAGAAATATGTTTTTGATTACTCCAAGATATGGATTCTTTCTAATTTCTCACAATGAAGAGATCCAGGGAAAGCAGAGATCCTCTCAGCTCCATCCATCTTTGGAGAGTCTATTAGTGGCCACGTGAAAATTCCCAGCCCAGGTGGTAATTTCAGAGGAAAATTAAGTAGTTTTTGTCAGTATGAAAGCTGAACTCTTTACCTCAACTATGAAGATCAAACTCCTAGTCAGGACTGAGGTTCAGGACCTGCTCAGCATATGATTGCCAGTACATTTTACCAATATTGAGTATACAGGGAAATAATATCACACAGGGGGAAAAAAATCAAAAGGCTTCTATTTGAAGTTGTAATAACTTAGTGCAGTGGCATTTTCCCTGGTGGAAAGAGGATTTTTTTTTTTTTCAAAGCCCTGGCAGCACTCTGGTGACTTCTAGAACTTCATTTTAATACATTTTCTCTAAGGAGATTGAGGAAAAACCACAAACCTTCCATTTAGACATTCACAAACTAACTGACTGTTCAAAGCCTTCCAAATTGTAACTACCACCCACCTGAAGAAGTTCAATAAGGTAAGAACCTTTAATGAAATTTATTTGTGCATGCACCTCCTGATCTTGCTTTATATTGAATATTTTCTGCTAATCCAGCAAGGTGACTGCCATGCAGCCTGGATGCTGACACATTAATGGACAATCTAATGCTGCTGCACATGTTGTGTTAATTTTGAGGGATTTCTAGGTAGTTTGTAGCTGGGAAGGAAGGTAGCTGCCAGAGGTTGAAGCTGCCCCTGCCAGACTCAGCCAGAGACACTGCTCCTTGGGTAATGGGCAGTAATGAGTGTAATTGTGCTGATGTCACAAACCCAGGCAGAAAAGCTCCCAGGATCTGCTGTAGGGCTATTATTTGATTCTTTCTGTTAAAAATGGCTCTTTCAGCTCAAATACCCACTGCCTAATGGACAGGCCACTTACTAAGCAGATGTAAATTTGCACGGCAGTGGGATCGTGGTGAAGTGCACGTGCCACATGATGGATTTTAATGCATAGATATGCACAAAAAGCCAGGCAAATAACCCCAGCCACAGAACATCATGCTCATATCAAGTTACTGACAGGAACAATGGTAAAACCTCTGATAATGAAGTTTTTTCTTCTTCTCTGAGATGTAAAATCTTCGTTAATTCTTCTGGTTCAGAGAGGTGCTGCTGGTTAAGACCTGGGACTGACTAAGCTTCAGGTCTGCTGGTGATTATCCTGTTTCAGCAGCTTTGTGCCTCAGTTGATCTTATCTGCCATGGCTGTACAGTAGGGCATTTCTTATCTGCCTCACAGCAGTGTGGCAGGGCTTAATTAGTCAGCATTTTCAATTAGTCCAGTGCTTACAGTCTCTACTGAGTGCAAGTGGCAACTGCAACTCCTAATGATCCCTGCCAAGATGCCCTGATTTACCTGCTCACCTGAAAACTGGTCAGCTGCAGGAGGCTGGCAGTGTCTCCTCATCCAGAAATAATAATCCAAATAATCAATAAACAGAAATAATCCAATAAACCCACAGAAGTCTGGAAATGCAATGTATTATAGCTAATGAATATCAGCAAAAAGCAAACCTCTAGCATCACAGTAAATCGTGGCTGGGTACACCTTTTCTTGTCATTTTTATGTTATATCTGATGCTGAGGACAATGATTATGGAATTCCCCAGGTGACAAGCACCACAGCCACCCTAAAGCTTCTGGCAAGCAAAGCAAACCCAAGCTTTAATTCAGAGATCAAAACTGAAAGCAGAAATTCAGCCTTTTTGACTTCTGGAAGAGGCAAGGTACAGAGGTTTTGTTTCACTTAGACATGTTTTACCACAGTCTAATACTAAATTAATGGAACACTTTCTGCTCTGGGTATATCCCAACACCTGTCTGCCCCAGGACACTGAGAACTCTCAACAGTTCTGTTGAGGTCCCAACATTCTCTTGAATCCTTGAGATCAAGAAAAGCCAGGACAGATCCTGACTGCAAAGAGTCCCCTAAAAGAAATGTGCCTGGTGCTATCAGTGGATGTCTGCTTGGCAGAGAGGACAGCATTCCTCCAGAGAAAACATCACCAAACGAGGAGAATACAGGTGTATTTACATGTATATTAGATGAATATTTGAATAGCAGAGTAATACTAACAGCTGGCTCTTCACAAGCCTCACACACATCAATAGCTCACCCAAATAATGACATAAAACTCCTCCCTTCCATGTAGTTGTTCAAGACCATGCTTGCTGTTCACAAATAAATCATTTCCTTGCACCTCAGACAGAATAAGTAGATTGAGTCTCAATTATTGATGTGCTTTTGGATTTATCATATTTTAATCTTAATAATTTATCAGTTTTCCAGCAAATCTGTATTTACCTGTTTTAATGATACTTTAGAATGAATGAGTCCCTCACCTATTTCTGAATCTCATTTCTCTCTCTCATGTAGTAATCCCTTTGGCTAATGAAAACTAGGATGCTTGAGGAGGAATTGGAGGTGTAAAGCCAAGAGCATGGTTCAGTTACAACACAGCAAGGCAAAGTGTGCATGTTCTTTGCTTTACTGTGACATGTTAATTCTCTTGTAGCTCACACCTATGGAAACTCAGGTTTGGGGATCATGTTTTTTGCACCTAAGAGATTTTCAATGTATTTGTAGCTCTTTGAGGTGCCTCTAGAAAATCACATTCCTCCCCTTTCCCACTATTAGCTTTAGTACAATATTATTCATGTTTTCACCTTGGGGAATATATTGATTATTCTGCTCATCTGCCACTTGCATTTCTCCAAGCAGTTTTCATGCCACTTCAGTGTTTAGCCATAAATGAAATGGAGTGTACTTGCAGTGTACTACCCAAAACTCTTATGTATATTGGTGTAGGAATGAAAACAGCCCACCAGCAGTATCAACTCTAGAGCTGAAAACTCAGAGTTTCAGACATATACAACAGAGCTACTGAGGAATTTGCTACAGAAAAAGAAGATTTTAGCTCACAAATGGCTTTGCTGGCTCCTAAGGCAACCAACCCTTGTAAGAGGGAAGGAAACAATTCCTCTTGCATTGAACAGCTGCATCAAAGCTGTGGCATAGGTGTTCCAGAACAGCCTATGGGAGAATAATTCCAGAGAGAGCTGCAGAACAGAGAAGCAAGCACACTTTGTCTAGAAAGATAGCTGTAAATGGCAGCTAATCCAGCTGTACCTTCAATTTATCTGCATCTCTTTCCCACCTTTCCCAAAGGAAGAGAATAAAAGATGATAAATAAATATATAAATAAAGTTGGGCCTATCTCTCAAGAATAAAATGTTCTTTCTCCATACTGCTAATCATCTTATCTGAACTTTGGAATGGCTGGTGAGACCAAGGGCCTCTGTATCCCATTTCCAAGGCAGAAAAGAGCTTTAAAGGCAGGTGAAGCACCAGTGTGGCAGTGTTTAGCAGCCAGGGAGGGTCTCTGAAGCCTGCAGATGCAAGTCACAGAAGAGAGCAAGCGCAGTGAATGGGAACCAGGTTGTCATGTGGGGTTCCTGGGGCTCCATCCCACTCCAACTGCTTCTGCCAGAGAAGGAGAATGGGATCCATCTGCTGGATGGATACTTAAGGAAAATGACTCCTTGCAGGAATCAGAGCCTATTTGTGTCAGTGTATTTAAGGTCCCACAGCTTTCTCTGGGCATGTTGACACAGAATGACATTAAAAAGGAGTCATATTGGCCCAGCAGGAGTTACATAAAAGCCAAATAGACTTGATCTTTATATCTCCATTGCAGTATGCACTAAAAAAAAAAAAATGGAACTGTTATTTTTAGTACATTTTGTGTGACACATAACAGTGAAGGGAGCAGATTGGTACAAACTCGTAAGGACGAGATGAAGGCAGTTGAGAGACTATCCCATTTAATTTAAAGACTTGCCAATGTTTATTTCTACAAGGACTAGGGTCAGTGCAAAAAAACAGTAACACATCCAGCTGCAGACAGAGTTCATCAGCCCTCCTCTACATGATTTCCAACTGTTTAAAACATATCAGCCACTGGGTAGCCACAGAAAAGCTGAACTAACTTATTCTGGAATTAGAAAGAGCTCCATGGACACAGAGCAATCTCCTGCACCCACCCTGACTCATTTCTCCTGGGTTGGACATTATTGGATTTATAAAAATAGGATTCATTCCTGGCTCTGAAAAAGACACCCCAGAAATCAGAATTTTCCCATTTCCCACCTGTGTTTTCCCTGTGAGGCTCTAACTCAGAGTGATTTAATTTAAATGCATGTTCAGCTGCAGAGCCAGGGACCTGCTGCTCTCAACAGCACACAGCTAGATATCCTCCACCTTGCATATGCACCATTAAACAAAACCCTAATTAATTCTTGTTCAAATGAAGATGCTGCCATGCCAAAACAGGAAGATAGCTGCTTTTTGAATGAAGCTTTTAAAACACTCAACAGCCCTCCAGGTTTATTTATTACCCATCACAGGTAGTGTTAAAACTGAAGAAAACAAGGATTTGCACCAGTCTGCACTTCATAAATTAATTATTAATATTAAATACTAGACTCAGCATTAAAGAGCAGTCATTTTTTGAAAAGATTTCAAAAGATATTTTTTCTTTTCCTGTACAACATATAATTAAGAAAAGGAAAAGCTGAATTCTGAAGCGTTGAGCGAGCTGAGCCCAACTTGTTCAAAACCTTCCAAAATGAACCCATTATTAGTTCCTGTCACAAATCACAGCACATCAGGAGAAAATTAGTCTCTTGACTTCAACTGAAATTGAAACGTATGATTAAAGCCATGGCTAGTTTTAGATTCTGACCTCACCCTGTTCCCACATGGGAGAGCTGCCAGGGTGAAATTCCCACCAGCCCTGCCTGAACCACCTTCATCACCTTCATCACCTTCATCAGCATCCCCCTGCCCACCAGGTGTATTCAGAACTCTCCCTGCCATCCCACTGGCTATGGATTTATGGAGCTAGGAGGCTGCTACTTCAAAAGCTTCAAAACCTGGTGGGAAACATCAGACTTGCAGAGATGAGCACTGGCCAGTTGCAGTGTGCAACGTGCAGGCATCCACTGAACACACACACACACACACACACACACACACACACACACACACACACACACACAACTGGGCTTGAAAGCACAGCAATTAAAACCATTTTCCTCTTTCATCCACTTGCCAGGTTTCAGTGCCTCTTGGAAAAGTCAAAACACAGCCACGTAGGGAAAGGTTTCATTCCAGCAGCAACTAAAGCCGTTCGGATTTTGTACTGCTGAAGAAACACCAAACTTGCCAGGTCCTGCATCTGAACAGATTGTGTTCTGCTTTGAAATTCACTTTTTGTGATTAATTGAATGGCCTCTGCATAAGCAGAAATCTAACTCCAGAGATACTGTGGCCATATCTGATTAGAGACACAGATTATTGCTGTTGGCAATTTATCATCAGAGCACTGGTGGCAGTGTCATATTTAAGGTCACATTGAGGCTTTTATATTTATTTTCCAAACTTGGAAGACTGAATTTGATTTGAATATTTAAGATTCATTCAGAGCAGAGATCGATCTCCTGTGCTGTTTGCTTACTAAGGTGTTTGCTTTCATGCTTAGGAAATGCACATTAAATACAACTTTTTAAACATTTTCACTGCAGTGGCAGTGTTTATCTCAGCCTCACTAGCTAATGAACCACACTGTACACATTCCAGACAGCCAGACAAATATTTTCAGGCAGACAACTTACAAATAGACACAGAGAGGCCATTTTCAGAGAGGCTGCAGAAGCTACCCAATTATTTCCATCATTTGATGCTGCCTTCTTAGCTTCAAACCTTTAATGTCACTGTTTTTTGACCTTAGATGATGCTTTGTCCTCTGCTTACCCAGATCTCAGCAGTGCTTCTCCAGGTGAAGCAGGAATATTAAGGATGCTGTGGGGAAATGTAAGCAGCTGAGCTGTGAGAAGGTTCCCTGCAATGTGGAAGATGATGATGATGATGAAGAGCTGTGCAGGGGAAGACCAGGGTGCTACAAAGGTGAGATTTCCCTCACAATGAGCTCCCTGGTGGAAGGGTCAGACAGATGACAGAGCAGAGCTTTCACCAGCAGCAGGGCACTCTAACAACTCAGGGGTGCAGGGCAGCCTCTGGCTCAGCCAGGCAGGCAGGGCACGGAAGACAGAGATCTGAGGGACAATAAAACTGCAAAGAACAGCCTATGGAAAATGGGAAAATACCTCAATAATGTCAACATTGTTGAACTTAATAGAAAATACCTGAGAAAAAATAATAAATCTCTTTCAGTATTGAGTGAACACATCTGTTACTGCACTTCCCTGGTCAAAGAAACCTGCAGAGAATAACTTCAATAAATCCTCATTCAATATACCAACAACTTGCTGATACATCTTCCAAGGTGGTGCTCAAACATTTTGTCTACCAATTTAATTGAAAATAACTTCCCAATTAATGCGTTTTTGCATATATCAGCATTGGTTTTTTCTGCCTTTTGACCCCCTATATATCCAACTATGTATATTGTAAGTCTGATCCCTTTGTTGTGCCATCAAAAATAACATCCGTTCTACTTCAGCAATTTAGGAAATATTTTCAGGTGCCAACATGCAATGGATTAAGTCAACAACTGCCCCTAAACTGTTAATTGTCATTGCTCCTCCCTCAGACAGCAAAAATAACACAAGCTGTGCATAAATCTCTATTAAAATCAGTTCTCCATGTTCTCAAATGAATCCATAGAGTTCTTATTCAGTTATCATAGCAAGGGCAGAACACGAGGGTGCTAGGCACTGCTCTGTCCACCAAGGGAAAACCATCTGGACCCAAGATGTGATTCCTACCCCAAGGCTGCTCCTCAGGAGCTCAGGATGTCCCTCTCATGGCCCCAGGTGGTTGCAGCCCAGTATGGAGAACCTCTGCTGACAATGAAGCTTTGATGTGTGAGCCCTGAATTGAGTGGAAATACCTTTTATCCCTGCTGACAACTGCACCAGCAAGAGGAGACAGAGGCTCCAGAGCCTCCAGAGCCAGGGGTGCTGGCAGCTCTTGGCAGCATCAGCTGGAGACAGCCACCTCTAACAGCCACCAGCTTCATCTCAGAACTGCAGCCAGGGCTCAGTGCCTCCCCCAAGCCTGCTGAAGGGAAGGGAAGGAGGTGCAGGAGGTTTTCATTTTGTCTGGGAGATATTTCCCATTCTTTTCTCTTTCTTTTCTTTTCCCCCTCCCCTTTCTTTTCCCTACAGCTATGCCAGAGTTTTATAACATGTCAAACCCTCCCCATCTGGCTCATCAGCAGTGACACTAACAAGCCAGTCACCTGATGAGATAATTTGCTCCTCACCAGATGACAAAAAGCCCATCACAGGTATATTTAAACCCCCTATTTTGCTGTCTGCCAGGCCCCATCACTGTCACGAGCAGAGTGCTGTTGGCACGGCAGAGCTGGTTTTCATCAGTGAGTGTGACTAAGTGACAGGCTGGATGCTGCTGAGGAAACAGCAGGGATCAATACCTGGCTGGAGCTGTGATTCTTGCCAGCCCTCTGCTGCCTCTGCAGCTGCTGCTGTCTGCACAGCCAGCGAGGCTGCTGGGCACTGAAAACCCTGGGTTGATACAGGGAGGGACCTGCTTTTTATTCACATTTAATGCTCCAGATTCTTGACTGGTTAGTCACAACACCATGACATAAATGAGCTGATGTTACTGAGCCATTATACAGGTTGTAGCAAAAGGTGCCAGGTTTTACCTTCTAAATTGAAAATGTCTTCAGCAGCCAACACTGAGAACAGCACTGCTTGGATTTTAGATTTTTTTATAGAAGAAAAGTTTACTTTGAATTTGTCATTATTTTATATAAGGGACTTTGTGATAATTATGAGTGTTAAAAAGTACCAAACCCAAAAAGCCATTCCTTGATATGACCAGTGTTTAATCCTAATGAGAGACTGTTAGTTCATGCAACTCCTCAGGTAAAAGAGGATTTCATGATCTCAACAAAGGAAAGGAAGGATTATTGAGAGGAACACAAGCTCTTCCTCCTCAGACCATCTCTATTTTCCTACCATTCAGGGCTGTGTTTCCCCAGCTATATTGTGCTGCTCACTCACTGGATGGAAGTGGTGCAATGGCAAAAATCAGATGCACAAACCAGTGTAAAACCAACTGCAGCAGGAACATTCAGAGACACAAGTGATGCTTTAACCACTTTAAAATACAACAAAGGAAACTGGGTAAGACCAGAAATTACACACAAACTATCAGCTCTTAAGGCCAAGAAGAGATACTTGAAGATATTTGGTATTTTTCTAATATGAATAGTTGCCTGCATTTGATATTTGAATCTATTATCAAATAGATTACTCTGTATTATCCAGATGTGCACACTTCCATGGCTTTGCAGAAATTCCAGATGTGGATTTCTATTAGACTGGAGTAATAGATAGCAAATAGGCTCTTGTTCCAAGAGTTGCCTTTGGTTTTTTAATTCATTGGACTTTTATCATTCACGTCAGGCACTTGTAGACTATTTTCTATTACAAATTATGCTCATTTAAAGAGCATTCCAAAAACCTTATTGAAGGTAATCAGGAAATGACTGATGGGTTCTTCATCTCCCATCATATTACAGAAATGACACCAGAGCTCACCATGCATCAGCAGCAGATTAGACTGGTAAGTAGATGACTTCCTAATCCATATGGCTAGATTGATGTCACTGATTTGAAAGTGGAAGACATCTTTCCTGCTAAAATTCCATTATTTATTGCTTAACGACATGACACTGCAAACACTGGGCTCTGGGAAAAGATAATAAATGACTTTTTCAATCCTCTGATGCTTCTAATGCAGCACTCTGATTTTTTTTCCCTGCGTTTTAATAAATGAGGTATTTTGTGGTTTTGTTCTTCCTTCTCACATTTGTCATATTTCTTCTTCATGTTGCTCCTAAGTAGACCTGATGGAACAGCAAAGGCATCCTGATATTTCTGGCTATCACACTAGGGCTTTGCTGCTCTTGGTTCAGCTACCCCAGTAGCAGCACAGGAACTAGGAATTCCTGCTTGCAGGGGGTGCCACAGGACCTCACACTTCCTACACTCCCAGCTTTTAACACCTATTTTTAACAGTGATGGTTTGAAGGAGTAATGGGAAATTCCAAGAAAGGATCCTCTGAGGAACTTTTAACTGTGTGGATGCTCCAAAAAGACAAACTGCTGCTGCTTCTTCCATATTATTCAAGGCACCTTGGACTGTTGACAGGGAATAAAAAAGCTGAGATGTGTGTGTTTTAATGATCTTTCAGTTTTGGGGAAAATGTTTCTATTTTATATGATTGTAGAGAAATAAACCACTTTCCCACGCACCAACTGCTCCAGTCCTGTAAAATATATGAGAAAGAAATCCAGTTTTCCACACAAACTCTGCTTTAACTTTCTGTTCTTACCCTCTGGTTCTAGGCAAAACAGTCACTTGAATCCAACAGAACCCCACAATGGCTGGAAAATGAGGTGATTTTACTTCTGCCTTTCCTAACCTCCCCACTGAGTCCCAAAGCCCACTCCCTCCTCTGCTCACATCCATCACCTCTATGGCCAAGATGGATTGGTGCAGTTATAGAACTGGAAACTAAACAAAATCTCTGCTTTTTCTACCAAATCAGTTCCCTGATCCATGGAACAAATTTTATTATGAAGAACTTAAGGAAAAAAAAAAAGAATAAACAGATTATTTGTGAAGGGAAAGGTTCTTTCAGTCTGCTAATAGTCTTCCAGCTGTCATTTAAAGCAGTCATTTAAAGAGCCATGTCTTTAACAACTGTGATTGCTCTTTTGAGTGAGCTGATTCCATTACCTTAAATATCTAACCCCTTAATTTCATTAATTTGCTTTTCTTTAAATAGAAAGCTGCATTCATTTGCCTGACACAACACTTACTTCATTGTTGCACAGAACAGCTCAAGTGACTTCCTACATCTCCAATCAACACTGACTTTGTTTTGTTTTTTGCTTCATCATCTGGATAGCAAAGCCACAGCCATTCCCTGCCACTTAATAAGGCCAGCTTGGAAATAACAGTTGCTTTGCTAAAGGGTTTTTAATCTATAAAAATAGTTTCCTGATAGTCATTAAAATATGTCCTGCAGATGGCTGCATAATTCCAGTTGCCATTTTGTTCTTTTGTGACATAACCTTTCATTTGCTTATTTCCCCTCTTGCCATTTAAAAACCAAATCAACCCATTCTCGACTCTATTTTAAACAACTGCAGTTATTTTAATGGTTTGTATTTTTAGAAAGCAGCTCAAATATTTCAATACATTTAGCTCCAAATTAAATAGATATTTAAAGTGATTTCACAAAACTCAAAGCACAGGGAGGTTATAGTTTGCCTATTAACACCCCCGACACAGCCAGCAACAAAACCAATAAATATTTTTCATGGAAAAAAATAATCCTGCCCCTCAATAATCTCAGGCCACTTAGGTGTCTCATCTATTTAACTACANAATTTATATCTAATAAATTTAAATGGTATACTAATTTATAAAATAATTACAGTTGCAGGTGCTGCAAATAAGTTTCCTCTGTTTTCAAAGGGCCAGCACTGTGACTTTTTTGAATGCAAAGTAGACTTGGAAAAAATACAGAGGAAAAATGAGACACAGAATTCTCGTGAGCACGGGAGAATTTGGATATCTCTGCTTTAGACTTTTATCTTCAAAGAACTGGCTAAAAAATGCCTGGGCCTGGAGGAAAGCATTAGTAGCAGATAAAAAACAGTTGCAGAAAAACTCTTTAGTCTTCTGCAGTAAGAGGTTAGCATTTCTCAAGGATTTATTGTAAGGACAAATATGGAAGGGAATTTGGAAATTGGGATATTCTTTCTGTTAAAGTGACTTCAATAGCAGGGTAGAAATTCAGAAATTCCTGAAAAATGAGAGTTTCTGGAACCTTATCTGCTCTTCCACATCCCTTTTTTTCCCCCTTTTAATTTGGAGCTGATCTTTTGCTAAAACACTGATGAGGCAAAGTTATGAGCAGGATGAAAACACTGCCAATCCTCATTTTCCATCCAGCCACCGAGGAAGGAAGAGTGCAAATATTCTTGAGATGGAGTAACTCAGATTAGCTTTAATAAAAATGAAATTTTAGAGGTATACAGCAGCAGCAGCATTAAGCAGCTTTCTCCTGTGGTTCTCCACAGCCTCAGAGGATGCAGAGATGGAGACCAGGATATGGACACTAAGGAATTCATTTTTTCATTAAGGTATAATTTTTCCTTATTTATTTTCCTTTTTTTAATTATTATTTCTTTTCTTGTCTTTATTTTTCTGCTATTTTGTTGGGTTTCTTCATTAAAAAATCTGGTATTCATCACATTTCCCAAACAAACTAGCAAGAATAAATGTGATTATTTGCTTATGACTTGTCAGAATAAACTTTTCAAGGCAAAAAAAATTAAACAGGGCAGAATTTTAATTTCCAAAACCTCTCTCTCTCTCTGACCTCAGCTCAATATGGCTTTACGAGATAATTATTCCTTTTTAATCTCTTCAATACACCAAATTCTACCTTCATTTTAATTGAATTTGCTTTGTTACATTATCTGTAATGTAAATAGAGATTTGCTGGATCTATGCAAGCTGAATTCAGTTACCAGTGTGCAACACACACGTGCAAAGCCACAATCCTTGTTCTAGCAAGGCTGGGTTGCATCTACAGGAAAATAAGAACAAACTGAGTAAGAATATTCCACTAAAAGTATTAACCTGAGAAGCGGAACATAATTAATTGAAAATGCAAAATACTGGAGCTAAAACGGTGAAGAAATAAGTAGGAAATTAGGTTTTCTCCTACAAATTACTGTGGATATGATCTCACTGGTAAAAGCAAAGATATTCTGGGCTGTTCTCTAAAAATAATCCTTAAAATATTCAGGAAATCAATATCAATTTAATTATGGAAACTTAAAACTCTTTCAGGCTTCTCCAATGTACTCGTCAAGTATCTCCTGTGACCAATACAGCTCATTGCACATTTTCCTTCTGACCTACTTCCCTCAACCCAAAAACTCCCTGAAATCCATGCTGAGGGCACATCTTGTTGCTCAAACACCCCCCTGGGTGAGGAAAAATCACTAGCAAGTCCACCTACTTTAGATGATTATTGCTGTGAAAAATGAAACTATGGGAGCCAAAGACTTAAAAAACAACTAAGGTGAAGACTGGAACTGCACTCACCTAGCTGGCATCTATTTACCCACAGCTATTTACTTCCATGTTAAGGTGATTTTTTTATTCATTTTATTTTTTAAAGTACTTATTTTTTTGGAAAAAGAAAAATAAAAAAGAACAGTCTATAAGTATATCAGAAACCTTGCATACATGAAGTCAGTACCAGGAAAAAAAAATAAATTATATTATAAATTATTATACTGTACTTTTTTTTTTCCCTTTTAAAATTAAAATCTTGGGGTTTTTTTTCCCTTCTATAGCATTTATGGAATATGGGCTCCCTCCAGTGGTAAAATTAACATTCAAAAATCTTCACACTTGCTTATATGCTTAATTGTATAGCCTAATAAAATAACAGCCACACATATTGAAGGTCAGGGGTTCAAATCACCTTCCAGGTAGGATTTTCATATAATACTTTCCTTTTTTTCTTTCCAATTAGATCAGGACAGCACCTTTAGTCTCTTTATGAAATTCTCAGGTTCCAAATGGATTAGTGAGGTTGTCAGTTTTTCATTCATGAGTTACAATCCAAAGTGAGCAACTTCTTCCTATGCCACGGAGGCCCTTGAAAGAAATCCAAAGTATCACCAGCTTTGTTGGTTTTTGGGTGAGCAAATAAGATGCTGGAACCTGAAATACCATTTCTGCACCTCTGTCTTTCAGGGAAACCTGATTGAAGGGAAATGAGCATTTAAGAATCAGAGTGGNTAATTTGGAGCTGATCTTTTGCTAAAACACTGATGAGGCAAAGTTATGAGCAGGATGAAAACACTGCCAATCCTCATTTTCCATCCAGCCACCGAGGAAGGAAGAGTGCAAATATTCTTGAGATGGAGTAACTCAGATTAGCTTTAATAAAAATGAAATTTTAGAGGTATACAGCAGCAGCAGCATTAAGCAGCTTTCTCCTGTGGTTCTCCACAGCCTCAGAGGATGCAGAGATGGAGACCAGGATATGGACACTAAGGAATTCATTTTTTCATTAAGGTATAATTTTTCCTTATTTATTTTCCTTTTTTTAATTATTATTTCTTTTCTTGTCTTTATTTTTCTGCTATTTTGTTGGGTTTCTTCATTAAAAAATCCAGTATTCATCACATTTCCCAAACAAACTAGCAAGAATAAATGTGATTATTTGCTTATGACTTGTCAGAATAAACTTTTCAAGGCAAAAAAAATTAAACAGGGCAGAATTTTAATTTCCAAAACCTCTCTCTCTCTCTGACCTCAGCTCAATATGGCTTTACGAGATAATTATTCCTTTTTAATCTCTTCAATACACCAAATTCTACCTTCATTTTAATTGAATTTGCTTTGTTACATTATCTGTAATGTAAATAGAGATTTGCTGGATCTATGCAAGCTGAATTCAGTTACCAGTGTGCAACACACACGTGCAAAGCCACAATCCTTGTTCTAGCAAGGCTGGGTTGCATCTACAGGAAAATAAGAACAAACTGAGTAAGAATATTCCACTAAAAGTATTAACCTGAGAAGCGGAACATAATTAATTGAAAATGCAAAATACTGGAGCTAAAACGGTGAAGAAATAAGTAGGAAATTAGGTTTTCTCCTACAAATTACTGTGGATATGATCTCACTGGTAAAAGCAAAGATATTCTGGGCTGTTCTCTAAAAATAATCCTTAAAATATTCAGGAAATCAATATCAATTTAATTATGGAAACTTAAAACTCTTTCAGGCTTCTCCAATGTACTCGTCAAGTATCTCCTGTGACCAATACAGCTCATTGCACATTTTCCTTCTGACCTACTTCCCTCAACCCAAAAACTCCCTGAAATCCATGCTGAGGGCACATCTTGTTGCTCAAACACCCCCCTGGGTGAGGAAAAATCACTAGCAAGTCCACCTACTTTAGATGATTATTGCTGTGAAAAATGAAACTATGGGAGCCAAAGACTTAAAAAACAACTAAGGTGAAGACTGGAACTGCACTCACCTAGCTGGCATCTATTTACCCACAGCTATTTACTTCCATGTTAAGGTGATTTTTTTATTCATTTTATTTTTTAAAGTACTTATTTTTTTGGAAAAAGAAAAATAAAAAAGAACAGTCTATAAGTATATCAGAAACCTTGCATACATGAAGTCAGTACCAGGAAAAAAAAAGAAATTATATTATAAATTATTATACTGTACTTTTTTTTTTCCCTTTTAAAATTAAAATCTTGGGGTTTTTTTTCCCTTCTATAGCATTTATGGAATATGGGCTCCCTCCAGTGGTAAAATTAACATTCAAAAATCTTCACACTTGCTTATATGCTTAATTGTATAGCCTAATAAAATAACAGCCACACATATTGAAGGTCAGGGGTTCAAATCACCTTCCAGGTAGGATTTTCATATAATACTTTCCTTTTTTTCTTTCCAATTAGATCAGGACAGCACCTTTAGTCTCTTTATGAAATTCTCAGGTTCCAAATGGATTAGTGAGGTTGTCAGTTTTTCATTCATGAGTTACAATCCAAAGTGAGCAACTTCTTCCTATGCCACGGAGNATCTCCTGTGACCAATACAGCTCATTGCACATTTTCCTTCTGACCTACTTCCCTCAACCCAAAAACTCCCTGAAATCCATGCTGAGGGCACATCTTGTTGCTCAAACACCCCCCTGGGTGAGGAAAAATCACTAGCAAGTCCACCTACTTTAGATGATTATTGCTGTGAAAAATGAAACTATGGGAGCCAAAGACTTAAAAAACAACTAAGGTGAAGACTGGAACTGCACTCACCTAGCTGGCATCTATTTACCCACAGCTATTTACTTCCATGTTAAGGTGATTTTTTTATTCATTTTATTTTTTAAAGTACTTATTTTTTTGGAAAAAGAAAAATAAAAAAGAACAGTCTATAAGTATATCAGAAACCTTGCATACATGAAGTCAGTACCAGGAAAAAAAAAGAAATTATATTATAAATTATTATACTGTACTTTTTTTTTTCCCTTTTAAAATTAAAATCTTGGGGTTTTTTTTCCCTTCTATAGCATTTATGGAATATGGGCTCCCTCCAGTGGTAAAATTAACATTCAAAAATCTTCACACTTGCTTATATGCTTAATTGTATAGCCTAATAAAATAACAGCCACACATATTGAAGGTCAGGGGTTCAAATCACCTTCCAGGTAGGATTTTCATATAATACTTTCCTTTTTTTCTTTCCAATTAGATCAGGACAGCACCTTTAGTCTCTTTATGAAATTCTCAGGTTCCAAATGGATTAGTGAGGTTGTCAGTTTTTCATTCATGAGTTACAATCCAAAGTGAGCAACTTCTTCCTATGCCACGGAGGCCCTTGAAAGAAATCCAAAGTATCACCAGCTTTGTTGGTTTTTGGGTGAGCAAATAAGATGCTGGAACCTGAAATACCATTTCTGCACCTCTGTCTTTCAGGGAAACCTGATTGAAGGGAAATGAGCATTTAAGAATCAGAGTGGATTAGGACTGGGATTGGAGGTGCTCTACTACAGTAGAGTTCCATGGACATCGGGACATAAAATATCTGATATTAGGCCTTGTGGGGGTAAAAATGGAGCAAATCTTATCTGGGGACTCCTCAGTTGTGGTGAGAGATCTCCAAGGGCCCCGTGGCTACCTCTTGCCAAGAGCCTGACAACCTGATGGAAGTTGACTTTCTTCCAGTGTGTGGCACAGAACAGCTCTGCATTACCTTCAGGACAGCAGTGCATAAATAAAGATTATATGAAGGGATACCATTTAAAAAAATCATAGAGGTCACTGATCTCACTCTGGTTTTATTATCTCAGGGTTATTATCCCTTGACTAGCTATACCATAAAATTTTACAGCTCACAAATGTCTTCAAATTAAGCTCTCATTAGAAAACATTTCTTTTTGTGTGATAAAATCTGGATAAAACGATGTACAGCTTTGAGGAGACGAGCAATGCTACGACACAGACTGAACATCAGATGATGGAGGTTGAAGAAATTAAAACAATTAAGTCAATGCCCCTAGCACTCTCCATTTCAAATGCTATCAGCTTGAAGCTGCAGAAAACTAATCAGTCCTCAGAGGTTCTGTGGTTCCATTTGAAGAGCTGAGGATCTAGGTGTGTGCCACAGCTCCTACTCCATCTCTGCTCCTATTTTATTGGTATTCTATAAAAGCTGCCTATCAATCCCAGCTAAAACCTCAAATATTTGCCTTTCTGCAGAGAGATTAGAACTCTTACTTCAGTGGGATTAGCAGTTGAGGGTTTTTCTTTGCTCACAATGTCAATTCACCTCCTAGGATCCAGCTGTTAACTTCTTCTCTGCAGTGGCCGTTGGAAGGAGGAGGATTAGTTGGTGGGTTATTTTTATTCACAGTCACATGCATCCCAGTGCTAAACTTCTGTGAGGTTTTCTTAATGATTCTGGGTTCAAAATGTGTCTGTAAAGGTTCATTCAAACTCAATAATCAGGGTGTACCAGTACTGCCTACAATTTGCCTCTAATTTGATTTTTTTCATGCATTGTATCTTGTAAACTTACACTGATTTCAAGGGGTAGCAAGCAAACTTTTTTTAGTATATTTAATCTACATAAAGCATTTTTCTGTATTCTGGTTTTCTTTCTTCTACACTTCTTTTTTCCCCTCTTATCTTTTTAATAATGCTTCTAGAAATTGGAAAAAAAAAAAAAGAGATTAAGCCTTCCCTTGTTTGATTGTGTTTCTGTCAACAGATCATATCTGCAAAAGACCATTCAGCTTTCTCATTAAAATTCACAGTCCCTAGATGACTAAACTTAATTGGTAAGAGGTCAAGGAACATAACTGTTTAAATGACAAACATTTCCAAAACCAGTGCATTATGAGGAAAGTGTTTTATTTATATTGTGCCATTTCATTATGATTTTACTTTCAATGGATATTTTATCTTGCTGTTAAAAGGGTAGTAAAGTGAAAGCCTGACAAAAATGAAACAGCTTAATCTCCTGCATACTAACTATCTTCAAAGTACATTTATTTTCACAGAGGAAGTGAATTTAGATTTTAAAAGTTTAATGCCTTTTTTTCTTGATGTTATTTATATACTTGAGTGCACGGTTGCTTCACAGCTAATAAACAAGCTTATTTGTAAGCAAGAACCCAAAATAAAGCCCTTGCTACATAACAATCAATAGATATTCTGCCTCTGAGCTTCAGCAACCAGCTTGCTTCAATAATGAAATCACAAAGCTATAAAAGATGAAGATTAGAGGCCAGCAGAAGATTGTGCTTAAATTAATTTAAATTAACAGCCAAACTGGCCAGAGCATCTCTGGCTCCATCTATCTAGGCCACAGCCCTTAATCCAATGTCACCAGAGGAACAGCTGCCTGGGGCTCAGCTCACCCTGCAATCTCAGCAGAGAATAGAGACTGGTTAGGGCTGGAAGGGACCCCCAGAGGGCATCTAGTGCAGCCCCCTGCAGGGAGCAGGGACACCCTCAACTAGCCCAGGCTGCTCAGAGCCTTGGCCAACCTCCCCTGCAATAGCTCCAGGGATGGGGCCTCAACCACCTCCCTGGGGAGCCTGTGCCACTGAGCCACCACCCTCAAGGGAAACAACTTCTTCCTGAGATCCAGTCTCAATCTCCTCTGCTCTCATTTCAACCCATTCCCCCTCGTCCTTTCACTGCAGGCCCTTGGAAACAGCCCCTCTGCAGCCTTCCTGCAGCCCCTTCAGGCACTGGCAGGTGCTCTAAGGTCTCCCCAGAGCCTTCTCTTCTCCAGGCTGAACAAGCCCAACTCCTTCAGCCTGTCCCCACAGCAGAGCTGTTCCAGCCTCTGAGCATCTCTGTGGCCTCCTCTGGCCCTGCTCCAGCAGCTCCATGTCTCTCCTGTGCTGAGGGCTCCAGAGCTGGCTGCAATACTCCAGCTGAGGTCAGAGCAGAGGGTCTGAGCCACACTTTGTCCTGTCCCACACTGCTTCAGAGACCTCACCTGCTCCTGCAGCACCAGAGGGGTGAGTGTGAGTGTCCTGACCAGCCCCAGGGCTGGCCATGCCACATGCATTCCCTCTGTGCTGCTAGCATTTGCTAACCAGATGGTAGCCAAAGAATGCAGTGATGGTTGCATCCATCTGTCCTGAAATTATCACAGCTTAAAACCAATTTGAAGCATTAGCATTCAGCAAAATACAGGGTGGCTGTGGCAGAATAACACTATGGTCAGCAGCACCCTGTAAGCAGCAGCTCACATGGGAGAGTAAATCAAGTCTGATTTACTCAAATCATCCCTGATTCAGTTCCTGAATGGTTCACACCTCTGCTGACAGCCTCACCTGCTCCACCACAACCTGCTCCCTGCAGCAGCAGCAATTAGCACGGATCATTTGTGAATTCATTCAAGCCTCCATATGCCCAAAGACAGAGAACACCGCCCTGGGAGTGTGCTGGAGTGCACCTAGAGCCTGCAGGCAATGGAAGACAGCTCTGACAGCTCAGTAACTGTGCTGGGGACCAGATTTTCAGTCATTTCATGGGAATTCATACTGGGAGACTGAAAAAAATTAATTAAAATGCATTTTAATTGTAATAGGTGATGCAAAACATGGCTTTAAAAACAAGTCCTTTAGAAAAGTTTATTTAGAGATGTTTGTCTTTTTTCTTTTCTTCAGCTTGTGAGATATGAAATTGCCCTAATCTGAGAATTTTAAATCCCTGGGTATTTTTGTGATTGATCCCAACTGTTTCTGGAGGCTCTTTCCATGCAAAGGAGGGTTCTCAGTGCAGTGTGACACCCCTGCACTCCCCCAGCAGACACACATGGGTCAAGCACTGAATCACACTTGGCTTATTTCTGATCTAAGCAGCAGGTAAACTATTGTAATCCTTAATGGCTCATCTATTTTTCAGTATTTCGATTTAAATAGATTTTTGCCTTGGTGGGGAAGGTGAGGGAAAGAGGTTCAAGAACAATTTAAATCAGATGAAGACAGATATTAGGTGACAAGATTTGCAAAAAAACTATTTTAAGCTCGTGTATGCAACCCTCAGTGTATTGGAATTTGAAATAAAAACCCTTCAGTGATGTAACTAGTTTACATGATTATCTACAGCTTATGCAAAACACACAGCTCTGCTCCAGGGTACAAAATGAGCTGGGAAATGTCAAGAAGGCAGCCTCAGTGAGATAATTGTAGGTCTATTGCTTAAGAGGAAGAATACAAAATCCAGGGTCCTAAATTAAAGCAAATCATAAGGCTTCATATTTGAAAAGCTATTTCAGCTTTTGATGTTATCACTATAGTAAAAATGACTTGGTTTTAATATATACCTCCCATTAATAATATTTGATATATATGGTTATTATTTCTATTAACAAATAAACATAATAAATAAATATAAATATGGAAATAAAAATAAATAAAAATATGGAAGCACAAGGCATTTTTTTCAGTGAATAGTTCTATGTAAATTGCTAATTTTTTTAAGATGTAAAATTCAGAGGTACAGGTACTGTATGAACACAGCAATACCACAGCTCTGCAATCATACTTCTAGAGCACAGAAAAAAACCCAGATAATATAAAAACCCTCACCCTGTCCTCATGTTTTTTCAAGGATGTTCCTAAGCTTCCATAACTTTGTCTGTCTGCTTCTTGGTCTTTCCAGCATTGCAATTTATTACCTTTCTTTCTGAACAGAGTAATAGGATAAACTCTCCAGGCTGAAAGGCAATGATCTTAATATAAAGGGCCACAGAAGCAGATCATCTAAATAAAATGATGCAAGAATCACTGATTCACTTGGAAAAAAATTAATTATTCCCAGGACTAGAGAGTCCCAAAGTGCTGTCAGAATCCCAGGGAAGCAGAGACCTACTAGCACGTGGATAAAAAATGACAAAGTAGAGATGCAGCAGGTAGTGTGTCTAGAAAAAAACCCAATCCTGTCGTGTTAATCCACACATCACATCCAAGCTTTCCTGCAAACACCACTAGGGCTGGTAAAAGCCCCCAAGGAGGGAATATGTCATTTACTGCAGGCAACTGCTTCCTGGTAGAATTGCCAAGAGCCAAGAATTGGATTATTTGTTTATTGAGGACCTAGAAATTTAACAGGGCACGGGAGAAGAAAATAATAATAATAAAAATAATGATGATAATCAACCAAAATCACTCCTCCCATGGAGCTATTTGCAGATGTACAAGCCCTCTGTGTCCAGTACCTCTTATATACACATATAAATGGGGATTTAAAGTGGTAGAAGTAATGGATCTGCATTTTGGGAGCACACACTCCTCGGTAACAGAGGCAGAGCTGGAGTTCAGCACAACAGGAATTTGGGGGGAATACCTGGAGGTTTGTGGCTGTATAAAAAGAGAATATCAGGACAAACAAGCAATGGAAGTGCCAGTTCAGACAATGAATGGCTGTAGTGATCACAAGGAATTGAGGTGAACTCTTCCTGAAATAAGAATATTCTGAAAATATAGATTGATCCAGAATTCCTACACATCAGGTAGCCTAAAAAAACTCGTGCTGTGATCTGGAGTTTTATGTATAAAACTCTTACTGTATGGACCTGTGGTGTGTGTACAGACTGAATGTGTGCTTGCTGCATGCCCAGGGAATCAAGTAATCACATCTGATTGGTAGAAAATCAAACCAACAAAAGATGACACTGATTAAATTTTTTAAAAATGGAAAAATAAGGCTTTTCAAAGTAATTTGGATGCAGAATACGTTTGAGATAACAAATGTCAGCTTAAGTTTCTGTTGCTAGGAGACCATGCCAACAAGATTTCTACGTAGTAAAAGTACTTCTGATGGATCACAAAGAAAATGGCTTGATTAAAGAAGAAATGAATGCTAATTAATATACCTAACAGCTAATGAAAACATATTCAAGTGGTAACAGTGCCAGAAACCCATCCTGCTGGCAAGCTAGCTGCAGTTTTCTTCAGAGCAGATTCTCCAGGTGATCTTTTCTTCTCCCAGCCAAGAAAGTTCTCACAGAATTTTTTTCCCAGGCCTGTTTTATTCTTCAAAGTAAAAATGAGAGTATCAGAACGTGCACAGGAATTCTTCCTGACTCATCTGTTAAAGCTACAAGGTATTTTTCAGCTTGGTAAATCAGAAGTGTGAGAAGGCAACAGCCTTCCTCCAACTTACCAGCCTGATCCTCTGCAGCCCCAAGGGTCTTGGGCAGTTGAGTAACTTGACAGAAATCAAGTGGGTCTTTCCTAGCACTGGGCACTGCCTAAAGCCAAGAAGTAAACTGTCAGAGGATTCAGCTTCTTAATGCTGCCTTGGAATCTGGATACTATTATCAGGTACCTGCTTTGCTGGGTGGGTAATTAAGATGGCAAATAAAAGGATTTTTAAGGTTTTTTAAAGACCAATCCACCATCATACAGCAATTCCTGCTACCTCAAGGGATGGGTGAAACATTTGCTCTTTTTGTGTTGAAAAGTCAATGGAGAAATACTAGTTATAACCAAGTAAATGTATATTAAAGTCATTAACTGCCCCAGGTGTTTGCTAGCTGCTTGACTGGCCAGACACTTGCCAACCTCATAAACAGAAATATTCCCAAGTAATTGCAGCACATGAATCCTTTTCCATTCCTTATTCTTGATTTAAAGGGTACTTCTACAGCAGTTAAAGATCCCTGCAGCTGTTTCATCCCAGAGGTGCCAAACCAAGTCAGTTAATGACCAGAGTGACTTGTGTTAAAGGAAACTATTAGTTCTCTGCTTTAGGAAAAAAGAAATAAAATAACACAGCTCTTCTGTGCACAAAGGCATGAGAGATGGGCTTTGCTAAAAAGGCTCCGAGTTTGAGTATGAGCAGATCTGCAGAGCACACCAAATGGAGCAGCAAATGAACCCTCCAGGGCCAGCCTGGGGAAGCTCCACAGTAAAACAGGTGCAGGATCTTGCATCTCAGTCAGCAGAAGTTAAATAACCATAGATGGCACCACTCAGCTGCAGCCTCCTGATAGGAAGAGAGCTGATCAATGCACAAGAGCCAGGCTGGACAATATCAACCTGCTGAGAGCAACAGAGCAGCTGCAACGATGGACAAACCACTTGGATGAGGATTCTCTGGCTGGTCACCAAGGACCTCCCATGTGAGGGGCAATACAGACTTATCACAGATAAACACCTTGCTAAAAATCTTCCCAGTAAGCCTGTGGGAAAAGCATCTGTTGATCTGGGACTGCAGCTAGAGCTGTAATGCAGCCTCACACAATACTGCTGGGAACTAAAGTTCTCCACAGCTCCTGGGAAGCCAGCTCTCAAGACCTGACACACCTAACTGCTAAAAAGAAGATTTCTCTATGAACTCTGTCAGTGTGAGGTTCCTCTTAACCAGCAATCCTCTCTTCCTCACAAGACACAAAAGGCAAGACTGAGCATCCAATAGATGGGCACACAGCTCTTGGTGAAGTCTGAAACCTGAGCATGCTCACGTTGGCACTGAAAATTTCAACTCCCTGCTTTGTGAACCACTTGTTTTAATAGAAAACAAAAAAGATTTCATCCTACCATAGATTAGTAGTGATATGGAAGAAAAAAATCAGGCAAGCTTCCCAGATCTCAGAGTGTCCTTCTCTGTCCTTGTTCCAAACTGTCCCTTCCCCCTGAGACACAGTGTGCTACTTGCAGCTTTCCCCATCCCCTGGCCCTCTGTCCTCCAGACCCCCTGGGAGTCACCTCATTAACACAAGGAAACTCTTTCCCCAGCTACTTCTTGATTTCTTGCTTATCCTTTCCCTTCAGAGGTGTCACACCACACGACAAGATGCTCTTAGCTCATGAGGACTGTGTTCTAGAGAAGAAAATGATCCCATCCACAGTTCAAAGATTGACAGGAGGATTCAATAGCAGGTATGGCATCAGGAATTAATTCCCAGTGATGTTATGCAGTGAATATCTTTTAATAACATGAAGAGGGGCACTGAAGCAACAATATTTCATTATTTGTTATGGGAAATGAAGGGTTTATCCAGTGCAATGTAGCCTGGAGCCACATTGTCAAAATAACAAACAGCTCCAGAACAGTAGATGCCATCTTTTTTGGCATCCAAACGGCACAGAAGAGCTGCTTCTGTGGGTAATAACTGGATCATTAATTCCCTATGAAATGATAGCCCGTGCTATCTGCTTGCATTTGAATAAACCAATGCTATTCAACAT
The DNA here is from genome assembly GCA_013401355.1 of Ceyx cyanopectus. NCBI lineage: Eukaryota > Metazoa > Chordata > Aves > Coraciiformes > Alcedinidae > Ceyx > Ceyx cyanopectus. The sequence goes on along the minus strand of VYZU01045391.1, from coordinate 23,309 downwards.
TCCTCCCTGGGCCCTTTAATCATGGCAATGCCTACTGAACTCCATGGGAGCCTGAGTGAATAAAGAACACTCTGCTGAGTCCTTGGAGACAGTCAAAAGTCTCTACAAAAATTCTTACAGGTTATATGCTGCTGAAAGGCCATGCAGAAGTTTTCTTTCTCCACAACTGTAAAAGGTTATTAAATACATGTGTGTAGCAAGGACCCTTAAAAGGAAAAAGCAGCTCTAAATTGCTTGCAGCATCAGGAATACACCTATACTTATTCTTTTGTTCAAACTAAATGCATTCAAAAAAAATTTCAAAGGTAGAGGAAGGTGGGGGGAATCAGAATTATGTTGAATGACACCACAGGCTAAAACTCTGAATGAACAAACAACAACAAAACACACAAAGCACCTAAGAGCCACAACTACAAGGTCAACTCTGGGAAGAGTGTATTTTCTGGACACAAAACCAACCAACCACCAAAAAATGTATCTTACAAACTGATAATAAATTCCATCTGAGAGCTTATATAGGTTTTATTTCCCTAAACAACTTGAATAATGTCAATGTTTAGCTGTGATCTATGCCAGCTCCCAGTGGCTCACGTCCCACAACACAAATCCAAGTGGAGCAGCAAGCAGGGATTTTCTAAGGGTTGAGTAAATGGGATTGGGAATTTGTAGTCCTGTGCATGCAAACCAAACTAAAGCAGGGTGTAACTGTTTCCTTGAATGAGATCTCATACTGACAGTGCTTGGAGCTGCAGTTCTTGGGCATCTGGGGATCAGGAGCAGAGCTGCTGACAAGTGTGCAGGAGGTAATGGGATTTCTGTACACATGAAATCCTGCTGAGTTACATCAATCAACAGTTAGCTCTGCTTGAGTGTTTCCAAATGCCAAAGAGTATGCTAGCAACTGCGTGGAAAAAACAAACAAACAATACAACTTGGCATTAAAAACCAAACAAATCCAAGAAAAACCCAACAAACAGAACCACCCACCATGATCTGTGTACATTGCATTAAGAACTGCTCTGTTAGGGCTGAGCTACTGGGTTGCCAGGCAGAGAACAGTTATGTTTACCCTCTGTAAAAAGGAAAAAAAAGAATAATGCCTCCAGAACTGCTTCAAGCTGAGCTACCAGCATTTTCCCTAAGCTACTGTATTCCTCATATCCCAGAAGAGAAGTTTTAAGTGTGTGTTGAGGAACAAAGACAACAACCATGCAGTTGACAGAATATGAGAGATTCCATTTGCTGCTGCTGAGCAGCATGATTAAAAATTCCAGAGCTGCAGCAGCCACCAATCCTTTAATGACTGTCAACGTTGAGCAGCAGGTTCATTCTCCTGAACACATCTATGCCCTGCATCACTTATCACCCATCAATCCACCTGATCCCTAGGTTAAACTGCAGCACTCACCTTCTAAATGGATTATGCTCTCAGGCTGGTTTATATTCATTACTCTTCTGCATCATTCATAGCAAATGTTATGAGCCCAGAGGTGCGGGGAGATTCTAGCAATACTGATGCTATGATATTCAGTTTTTTAAGTGCTCTTCTATGTATACACACATTCACACCTTCACTGTCACAACACAAAACTTCCATAGAGACTCAGCATTTAAGCTGATGTAAAAAGCTACCGTACCACATCAAGATAAATCCACTTGCCAAACTTCAGCATTTTCTCAGCAAATACACTCTGTTTTCCTAAAGCTAAACATGCAGAATGAACCACAATGCTGATTGAAATGCTGGAGGTTAGCTCAATAGTGGTCCAAGTGAGGCTCCAAGTGATGTCTGTTGCTGCATACAGAAACACAAAGAAATTACTAGCTATTATTACCTTCCATGACAAGAAGTATGATTGTGTTGAAAATGTAATCAGCTTTCTTTGTCAGTTTATGAAGAAGAACTGTAACCTGCTGCTGTCAGGAAACTGAAGCAAAGTAGGAATACCTTAGACTCATTCTCTGGCTGAGAACAACTGAAAAGATCTCAGCTGTTAGACGTAATATAGAGAATTAAAATTTAAAGTATTTTAGAATAAAGGATTAATGAGAAAACACACTTTTGTGAGAAAAACAAGCCTTGCTTCTAGCACTGGACTGGACAATGAAGTCCTCACAGCTGGTAGGAGCCCGGGACTATTCTAGAGCACACAACTTCCTTGATCTTACCCACACAAGGTCAGTAAGTGAAACTAGATATATCAATTTAACCTTTAAAATATTTGTTCAGTGCCTATCTGCTCAAGTTGCTACTTGGACTTTTCATCCCAGTTACAACTTGAGGAAAAATCAGAGTTTCATAAAAGACACCTCAATCACTTCCTATCACCAGGGTTGTTTTCTGAAATAATTTTACTATTTCTTTCCTCCAAATGTACCTACTTCCTTGCATCCTGGCTGACTCCAGAAGTTTGATTTGCACAAGTTAGTTTTGAAATTACCACGAAATGTGCCATTCCCTGGACTGTGATTGCCTGAGACTTATCATTAGCCAATCAAAGAGCAAAGATCTGCATAATCACTTTGAGGTATTTTTCAGTAACTACTCTACAAATATGTAATTTTCAGTATGTAAATTTGACAGATATATTCCTAACGTTCTGATTGGACTCGGTGCTCAGAATTTTAAAGTTATCACCTATAGAGACAGCCAAACTTTCTTAGTCCTTGGAAATGTAAATGCTCTGTAACTAGGAAAATGGGGAGAGGAAATACATATAAAAACTGGGCTTCCATGATAAAATATTAAAAGATAGATCAGTTACAAAGGATAACAACCATGACACCTGCACAGCAGCTTCTAGGGCACATGGAACAACACAACACAGCACAAAACATCATGGGACTGACTTAGAACAGCAATTACAAAACCTAATTCATTGTCTGTTTCCTAAAGAAAGCAGATTCCTTACCACTCAGAGCATGTCTAGTAAATAAGAGAAAGCCATTCTAAAAATCTCTGTTCATGGAGAAAAAGGCTTTTAAAACATCTGAGGCAACCTCCAGGTCCAAGCTGGAAGTGGGAGTTGACAAAGTCTTCAACAGAAAGATGTCTATTTTCTTACATCTCCTGTACTCTGCAAATCACAACCTACCTGCCCCACAGGAACTGTCAAATCGTGTTGACTCTGTGTTTGTTTAGCAGAATGTGGAAAATGGTGAGGTACCAATTTCCTTGTTATTTCTGTCTGGTAGGAATGAGTATCTCTAACACTGTTGAGCTGCTGACAGTTCCTGTCATGAGCTTGGACTCTAACTGGAAGTGAAGAGCAATGTTATTTTGGTATTGGGTGGCTACATGAATTTGACAAAATCTCTATCTCAAGTGCAACTCATTTATTGAAGTATAAATAACACCACATCCTTCTAGATCATGTTTAGTTTGGCATTACCCAAAACATATATTGGAACTATTAGGCTGTTTGGGATAGTGATGAAAGAAATAGATGGGAAAATGGGATATTAATACCAGTGCTGATGTCCACAGAGAATGAGCTGATACAACATCTTCATTAACAGCTCTCCTGGGAGTTTTACTAGTTCCTAGTCCATACAGTGACAAGCACAAGCTGAAAATGTGAAAACAGAGTTTTCATTCCCTGGAGCCATGAGCACTGCCCAGCGTGCAGGAGTTTTGGAGCTTAATGTCACAACACACAGATACTTCCCAATCTCAGCCATGCAGAAGCCACACTAACATCCAAGAACCAGGAAAGTCTTGTTGGTGATGTTGTGGATTAAGCTTCACCAGTGAATACTGGATTTAGCAAAGACTGACATTCAGTAGGAACAGAAGGAAGTTTGCTGCCAATCTCTCTTAACCAGTTTTCACTAGAAATCCTACATGTGTCACATTATATAAGGAATAATCTCAGCAATAGTGTTGAGATTTACTACTTAGAGGAGGATTTCTTGCTTGGATAGACTCTGGCATACAGGATCTGAGGTTGAGTAATATCACAGTTACAGATTCAGATTCAAGAGCCATGCTGGTACAGCTCAAAACTCAGACAAAAGCTGTTTAGAAAGATGCTACTTGTTAATACTTTATAAAGAAGGAAGAAGTGAGAAAATTATTTCAACATTTTGAAGTCTTTCTGGGCAAAATCTCACTCTGCTGTCATAATTGCACAAAAGGAGAGGAAATAAGGCAGCACCAGCCTAGGAATTTTACTGCATTCTACATACTCTGCATACAGAAAAATTAAGAATATTTTAGACTAGGCAGTCACTTTTAAGTGGCCTTTGCTGACACTGATGCCAAATGACATTCTGTGGCACTTATAAGTAAAAGTGAAGCTCTTTGTAAGGCATGCCCTGGCAACGTGGGATGTGCCCACTGAGCCAAGAGGGGAGTGTTAACTTTCTAAGTGCATTTAAGAGCTTTCTTTGCAATCACTGCAGGTGGGCAAGGTCCCAGTTTACAAGGCAGAATGTAATATAAGAACACAAATAACACGCGGGACAATTGCAATTAAAACTAAAAATGGAAAAGTGTTCTGTCAATTGGCTGCAGTCAATTTGCTTCCCTTCCAAGCAGGAGGAGGTGATGTGTTCTGCCACTGCCAGCACATTCAATTACATCAGAGTGCTTTCCATTGTATTAGCTGTGGTCACAGGCACTGTCTCATAACCTCACTTGGCCACAAGGTTAATGCCAGTCTATCGAATTCTCCTCACTGCATCCTCCAGACAGATTCACCCTCAACTCCAGTTCTCAGCATCTGAAATTACTTCTGTACAGATTTGGAGACCAGGTACTCTTAAACAATGAACTCCTCGTTTTGTCAGTGCCACTAGCAGTGTTGTATCACTAAGTCATCTTGTGTTTTTATCTCTTTCACCAGATGTGCTTATTTATAAAAGGTGTAAATTCATATTCTGGAGTTTTTTATGTAGCTATGATTATGTAAATCCTATTTAGTCCGATTGAAAATCCTCCAACTGGGTGTCAAAACAGCCCTACTAGATTTTTAAACTATTCTAGCCCGAAGAACATTTAAGAAACAGCAGTACTGACAATTTTTTCCTTAAAAAAAAATAAAAGTCTAATATTCTCTGCCAAGATGGCAGGAACATGACATGAAGTCAGTGTTGCAAATCCATTGCAAATTAGTCAAGTGCTTTCCTTCTTTCAGTTATGCTACATTGCCCTCCCTGTTACTGCTGAAATAATCAGAGCCTCTCCCTTTTCTGCCTCAGCTCTGGCACTTCTTACCATGGAAGGTGTCAAGCTATTAACCAGGAACGTGGTTTTCCTTTGGCTGCCACTGATCCCAGGAGGAGCATTTGCTGCTGTAGTTCCAACACCACAAATGACCTTTCAGGTATCTGATGAAAACACCCTCAGATTTGTACCTTTTCATTTGCAGTTCTAATTCAAGGTGATTCCTAGAGGTTCAGCACTGGAGCATTAACAAGATGCACTGGAATCTGAATTGAATTAGAAATAGTCACAAAGAATAAACAGTAAACAGGCAATGTACTTTACATAGTAAAATATGAAAGTAAAATAGTGTAAATCAAGCTGAGTAATTACAAATACATAAGTACAACCCGTGGTGTAAGTTGTTACACTAAGATTCACTCTCCTCTGCTGCTTTATGCCTGTGTCAGGGGGAAATATGGATTTTTAGGCAAATAAAAGTTTATAGAGTGAGTGCACCATTTATTAGAGCTCATCTAGTTGTAAAGAAATCCATTAACCATTGCAGGCTGCAAGAACACAGCTTGGTTTAAGTAAGAGCACTGGGTTTTGGCAAAGCCTATGGCAAATTGAACCCTAGTGGAAGCACAGTAAATACGACTGGAAATTGCTCCATATGGCTCAGGCAGTTCAACCATCCCTAATTTCCACCACTGGGGCCACAGTTCAATCCTCCAGCAGCATTTACTCCAAATGAAGATGTTCTCACCTCTAATCTGCGAGGACTTGGAGTCTGTTTACAATAAGCATTTTCTGGATGAAATTGAGAGGTAGCATAAAATTGTTTCAGGCTTTTTTAAATAACACATCCAATTCAAACCCAAAATATTCTCATTTATTTTTTTCTTCCATTCAGATAACAAAATCTAGGGATTAGGGAGAAGCTTTTTTCTTTTTTTTTCCTGATTAAATATTACCCATAGAAGATGAAGCAACAGTCTGTGCCTGGCCTGTGATGGAAAATCTAATTTTTCTCCCTAATTATAGACTGAACACCAGGCTATTTAGCTTACCCAAGGAGCAACAATGCAGATCTTGAGAAGCCCAGTCTTTTTGCTGCCTGTTGAGCTTTTAGTTACTAATGAGCTTTTCTAAGGCAACTTCACCACTTCTCTGTGAGCTCCTCATGGCCAAGACTGATGCAGCCCATAGGTGTGGAGCCTGCTGGCCACCACAGCAGCAACAACCAACTGTGAGCATCCTCTGTGTGCCAGAGCTCAACAGGAGCCTCCTGGACAGCAGGAGGAGGAGCTCTTAATGGGGAGCAGGAATGTGAGCTGAATGCATCTGCATATGTTCAGACCCCCAGTGAGAATGGAGGCAGTTTGCAGATCACTTGTCCCCAGGGAAGAAAACTGATGAGGGAAGAGGCCTGAGTGGCTAAAAATTCTCCAGCTAGCACTTGTTAATAAAATCATTACCAGCCTTGGCAGATGAAGCAGGGTCAGCGAGGCATCAGCAGTGGCAAAAAGCCTTGCAGCAGATAGGGGTAGACAGTGTTGATGGAAGCAGAACAGTCAGCTAGATACCCCAGAGATGAAAATACTCAGAACAGTTCAATATTCCAGGGAAAGAAGTCACAAGTAATGTTGCTGCAGGCTACAAGGAGTCCTCTTCCAACAAAGTGACTCGTTTCTAATGAACATTTACTCCTCCCCACAGGATCCTGCTTGCTTCTCTTCTCAGGAGCCCTGAAGGAACCCCCACTGAGGTCCATTTAAAGCAAACTCTGACCTTGCAGACTCTATTACTGCAATGCTCCTTGACAGCACAGATCATCTGGCCAAAAATTAACCAGCCCTTCTCCAAAATCTGTTGAAATGAATTTTCTCTGCAGGGTTTTATGCTGTTCCTCAGTCAGAATGTTGCATGGTACTCCTGAAAATACTTAGGAAGTCCAAAACATTAACAGCTCTTATTTTATCAGTGATTCTAAATCATTTTATTTCTTATTCCAAAAGTTTTTCAGTTGCCATGAGACTAATAAAATACTTTTTGACTCCCATTCAGAGGGAAAGAGCTTGTTAATAAAACCTAAACCTCTGCCCGTGTCCTGAACATTTACTGAGTTTTTAATGAACAATGAATGTCATTTTAGAGACCTGGCATCTGTGTAAAATCCAGCAAGGAAAACTGCTGAAGATCAAGCAGAACACTTGCTGGATGGGGCTGCAGGTCACCCCCTGCCCACAGCACAGGGTTTAGAATTAAATGGTCTTTTAAGGTCCCTTCCAACCCAAACCATTCCATGGTTCTATGGGTCAAGGATCTGAATGAGGACTTGGCCTGCAGCAAAAGAAATTCAGAGCTTAGCACAGGCAATTCTCCTCAGTTCACTAGCTTTATTACCCTATTACTGTATAGTGGGTTTTTTCCACACCTTTCCCAATAAGCAGCAGATGTTCTAGCAGCAGAAACTGCCTAAGTTACTAATGATACTGAACTCATGACACACTGCACCCAAGGGCACTGAAATCTTTTGATTAAGCAAGCATTTTCATAGCAGCTCTACAACAGGTGCATTGAAAGAGTCTTCACCAAGCCACAAAAAATGTCCTAATTTCTCATGGTTTTGAGAAAATCAGTAACCCAGGAGCAAACTACATTTCAAGGAAGCACAGTTTCAGCAGCTGTTATGAAACAAAAATTCTATTAAAACACTCTATTTTTGTATCACTTTAGTTATCATCTCACCTAAAATAAATTGACTGAGTATGGACCAGTTGTTAATCCCCCAGGAACAGATCCAGGGGGGTCTGGAATGTCTCCAGAGCAGGAGACTCCACAACCTCCCTGGGCAGCCCCTGCCAGGCTCTGCCACCCTCACTGGGAAGTTTTTCCCCACGTTGAGGTGGAATTTCTGTGTTCCACCTTGTGACCATCACCTCTCTTCATACCCCAGGGCACCCCTGACCAGATCCTGGCCCCTTCTGCTGGACACCCACCCTGCAGAGATCTGTAAACATTCAGTAGATCCCCTCTCAGGCTTCTCCAACCTCAGGTCTCTCAGCCTTTCCTCACAACAAGAGATGTTCCAGACCCTTAATCTTGGCTTTCCATTGGACTCTCTCTAGCATTTCCCTGTTTCTTTCCAACTGCATGAATTCCCACTGACAATTAAAACCATGAATCAGATTTCTCTGCTTCTGACCTTTTCTGTTTCCCATTTACACGTAACTTCCAAAAGCTGTAATTAAAAGGGGAGTGATGCAGCTCATGGGAAGTCCCCAAATTGCTATTAGGAGCAGAGTGAAGACAGAGCAGAAGCCCTGAAGACAAAGCAGCTGTCACTAGAAGGAAATCAGAGCCATGGTGTGCATCACTGAGCCTGTCACACCTACAGCACTCCAGCAGGATCAATGATACCCAGACCCAGAGGATTGCCATTCCATTTAGCATCCTTAGCACCTCAGCAGCCATCAAAGCAGTGAATACATGCTGAAAGCAGAGATCATTTTCAGAGGCTGTGACTAAAATCAAATAAAATTTAAAACCCACCACATTTTGGTGCAGTGAATTACCCTTCAGATGTTTTCCCTTTGCACTCCACTGGTAGAAGCTGGGGAATTAATGGCAGACACGCTGGCAGAGAAGGAGATTTTTGCCAAGGGAGAACATAGAGTGTGTTTTATATTTGTCTTACTTCCTCTTATGCTTAGATCATTACTCTAAAATTTACCTCGTTCTCTTCCTTTCTGTTTGGGGATATTAATGCCACCCTGTGAGTGCTCTGAAAATAAAACCACTGGCATTCAGTCACTTCTGTGACCAATCTGTGTGAAAGGCTGGAGCTCAAGGGGATAGCAAGTAGGTAATAAAATGCCTAATACCACTTATAGGTCACAGAATACAACGGTTTATTTTAGCTCATCTGAGTAATGGTTTGGGACAGCTCACACCATTCTCTAGCTCCTCAGTCATAGTTTTAGAATTTGAAGCATGACCAAAGTTGGACTGATCTCTCCTTTCCCTGCTCACTGCAGGAAGGGTGGATTATATGCTCTGTAGGGTCCCTTCCAACCCAAACCATTCTGTGATGCTAACTTTACAAGACCAAATTGTCTTCTGCTTCTCCTCACATGCAGATATGAAGCTCAAACAAGCCTCAAAGGTTTAGTAAATGGGTTTTAAAAATGAAGCTTCACCATAAATAAGTATTTCAGCTCTTCAAAGGAGGTTTAAGACTCCCAGTGTGACATCCCATGCTTCTTAGGGACATGGTTTTGTGGTGGACTTGGCGGTGCTGGGTTTACAGCTGGACTTGATGACACTTAAATATCTTTTCTAACTCAAATTATTCTATGATTCTGTGAAGAGCAGAAGTCACTTTCAGAACACAATAAATATACAGCCCCAAACTTCTGCTGCACTTAGTGTGATGGTTCCCCAGAGCAAGTCCTAGTCAGTTCTTGCTCCTATGAATGGAAAAAAAACCCTTCTACATGTTAAGGTTTGTTGGCTATGGCAGAAGGATATTCAATTGAAATGATAATTCCTAAAATTCAACTGTAGTGTCCTTTGTGCTGTTGAAAAGCTGATATTACATGACAGTCATGAACCTCAACAGAGAACGCAGTTGACGTGTTCTTTCAGCAGCATAGTTTTGACAAATTACAGAAATTGAGTTTGAAAGACCAGTCACCAAGGCTGAAATGCCTGGGAGGAAGAGAAGAAAAGTGTTCATGGTGTAGTTGTCAGAGAAAAAAATCTCTTCTGATTTTTATGGCTTTAGACTGCCCTAGACTAAGGATACTATCACACCCCCAATGCTACCCGTGCACATGGAGAATTAAATAAAGCAGATTAATAATGGGCAACTCAGTGATTTAGCATTTACTAGAAGCTGTGACTGTTCTCTTCACAGAGCTATTTACCAGGAAGAATTAACTCAGACTACTTCCCAGTTATTCCCCCCTAGAATTCTTAACAAACCTTTCCATTCCCCTGTCAAGTGTATCCTTGCATGCATGAGGAAATGGTTGTTCTACAAATGGAAATTGCTGTGGATTGTAGCTGCAGGGCTGGGTACTATATTCTTCCTCTAATCTCTCAGATACATCTCATCCTCAAAACTGTAGTGTCAGCTTTTGGGAGATAAGCACTGAAATTCCTTTACTTACAGACCTCAACTTCCAGTGGAAAATACTGGCTGTGCTATCAGAACAGACTGAAATGGGAATAGATTTGCAGTTTTAAGGAGGTAGTGACTAGCAGTGATACAGAAATAGGGAACAGACCTCTGAAAATTACCATTAAAAAATAATTAATATAATAGTAGTCATCTTTAAAAAAAAAAAGACACAAGACACAACCTCTCAGTGATTCTACTTAATAGCATCCAAGTTATTATGAAGATCAGGATATTCAGAAATCTTTCCATCCCAAGTATCCAAGCTACAATTATGATAAATTAAGGAAAGCTTGTCCTTCCTAAAATAGTTTCTGACCATTCACTGCTTCTTCCAACACAAATATTATATATATATATATATATTTCAAAGGAAACAATCAGCAAGATTGAAAGAAAATGGCTCCTCATACAAAGCAACTCTTCTATTCCTCTACAAAGTCATTAACAAAATAACCAACATACATTAAGACATGTTTTTTTCCTCAGCCCAATTAAAGTTCTATTTCTATATGCAAAATAGAAGTTTATTGATTCCTTTTATTATTTGGACAAACCCAAGTGCTATCACGTCCATTTCCTGGCATGGCTGCAATCAACACAGGAAAAACTGGGACACCAGCTAAAATTAAGCACTTTGGCAATTGAAGTTGGATTATTGCAGCCCTGAATTCATTGCCAGCAATGAACACAGCAGGAAAAAAACAGTGTGAAATGCCTGAAATTGAGTGTATAAAAGTACAAGCAGCTGTCTGCACACGGGGAATCTCCTGTTGTGTCTCAAAATACAAGTACCTTAACTAACAAAAAGAGGAGTATTAGAAAACAAACAAAAAACTAGGATTGTGTGTAAAAGCTGCAGAGTCCAATGAAATCATAACAAGGAGGCCAATCAAATCATACCAATGCAAAGCCTGGGTACAACCATTTCCCAAACCATGAAACATATCACTGAAGAAACCCACCCTGAAATCAAGGAAAGGCCACAAAAGCATAATTTTGACAGCTTTAACTTGATTCTAACGATTCAGATATACATCCAGTAGCATACAAGTACTAGATTTTTCAGGCTGCAAAGGCCAGCTGGATTATTCTAGAACTTTCGGGGGGGGTTTCCTCATGAAGCTGCTGCTTCTCCCCAAATTCTATTTGTATTTTGAAACCCAATGCACTTGAGCTAAATCTGTTGCATGAGTGCTGTGACCAGTGGAAATTAGCATATTTGTAAAATAGTAAAATAAAAGTCAGGAGGATTTTACTGTACCAAAAGATGTGCACATCTAAGAGGGACACAACAGGAGGCAGAAAGATTGCTCTGGTCTGGAATTTCCAATAAAATATCAGCAAGTTTCCAGAAAATGACAAGTCCAGAAGTACACAGTGATCACTGTCTCCATTTAACCCATATCTGGGGCTAAATTACAGCAGTTGGTCTGTCACCAACTGCCCCCTCCCAAGCAGAGAAGGGAAAACAGGTTGAAATGAAGAAATGATTTAATGAAACAGCAAAACAAATACCAATATAAAGTATCTAGAGTCACACTCACCCCAGCAAATGTTCTGTGGCTGTCCAGAGGAGAATGAAGAGGATGATGGCCAAGAGGATTCCAAGGAAGGTCCCAAGCAAGCTCAGCGCAGCTGTTCTGGCTGACTCCAAACTGCTAATGGCCTCCAGGCCACGGCCGGCCTACTCAGACCAGGGCCGGCCTACCCAGACCAGGGCCAGCTTACCCACAGCTGGCCTAACCAGACCAGGGCCGGCCTAACCAGACCATGTTCAGCCCAACCACACCAGGGCCGGCCTTCCCAGAGCATGTCCGTCTGGCCTTCCCAGAGCATGTCTGGCCTTCCCAGAGCATGTCCGGCCTACCCACACCAGGGCTGGCCTACCCAGGCCAGGGCCAGCCGACCCAGACCAGGCCCTGCCTACAACTGTATCCCAGCAAAATCACCACAACCACATATCTGTTTTATATCTGTTCTAGTAGCAGTAGTCTAACACAGATTATGTGAAGGAGAACCAAGAATTTCTGAGGTCTTGTATGGAGGCTTTTCCAAAGCCCACTCAATCTAATGTGGAAAAAAAATTGTTTCAGAAATACATTTTTAAGGACTATTATGTCACCATGGTTTCTAAGTGATTTAAACAAATTTTCCTATATTGCATCTTTCAGACAAAGTTTCTTTTTGAAGAACACTATCTCCAGCAAGTGAAATCCATCTCCCCTGGGATAGAATTCCTCTTCCAACCCTTTGACTGCAAACCCCGAGAAGAAGGAAGTTCCTCATTTCAGCTCTCGGTGCCAAATTATCCCCTTCACACCTGACACGAAGCTGAGACCAATCATCAATCTGTTTTCTGTGGGCAGACAAGAATGGCAAAGAGAACTGGGAAATAACACCCTGTGGTGAAAGGGAGGTAAACGTATGGGTGTGAGGTGAAGCCAGAAGAAAAGTATCACATCCTAATCTGAAACTATTGGAGGCTTCTATAAAAGAAAACGAAATAGGGTCTGAAATTGAATCTCAAGGCACAGTTCACAAGTACTGCATTAAATGGCTTTCATCTGAATCACTTCCATTATTTTGCTTTCACAAAATATAAACAATATTTCAAGAAGCTGCAAGCTCTAACTGCTCCTGAAGAAGTGTGGCCGTTGAAAGACAGCCAAATAATGATTGTAGAAGGAGTCATTTCCACACTTCTCATTGGTGGCTCCATTAATTTCAGAAAACTTTTGTATTTTGCCTGGTTCCTTTTCATTTTGTATTTCTTTTAAGAGAAATCAGCAATTTTATGCTATTAGTGATGTACCCTCCCTAAGTATGTCACCTAGTGTGATGCCAATTTAGAGACTCAATTGCTTGGAGGAGAAGTTGAAAAGAAAATAAGTGTTCTGAGTGTCTGGGAAACACAGTGTGCTATCCTGACTATCCTGACCGTGCTGCTTCTCCCTTGGATGCTGATTTGAGGCTCAGGGGAACAAGTTAAACACTGTGCTGGACTAAACACTCACTGGAAAGTGGCACGTTCTGGATTCACCTCCTGAACAGCTTCAGAACATCTTAGTTCTTTACAACAGCCCAGTCATACAGTATGTAAGCTTTGGAAAACAAAAACCCAAACATTTGAATTATAAAGCTGTGCAGTGGAGCTCAGCACAGACCAAGATGACCCTAGGAAGTACAAGGGGAAAACATACTTTCATAGGATTTGAAGTACACAGAGTAAATCAAGAGACATTTAGGATCCAGTTAAATTTAGATCCTTCCCTTTAGATTTTGAGAGCACTTCACCAAAACTTTAACTTCATGTGAGATAGAAATGCACTACAGACTAAAATAAGGCCACACGAATTTCAGGGCACCCTAAGAAGCTGCATATGCTTATTTCTGGATTTTAGCAATATGCTGGCTTTGCTGTTTGCATGTATTCCACAAACCAAAAGGTCACTTCCAAGGATTTGCCTCTCCCAAGGTGTGTATGTGCTTGGGGGATAGAACAGAACATCAGCCTGATTTGCTCTAAACTTGTTCATGCAGGTAACTGTAACTCTCAGACCCACTCACATAAAAACAAAGCCCTAAAAAACCACTGTTGACTCCTGGATTTGTTTGCCAGCACTGGGATTTGTTATCTATTAACCAATTCCATTCATTTCTTTATTGTGAGCAGACTATGTCCATATACATTTGAAAATTACATTTTCCATCACTGTTTGCACTCTCTTAAAAACAGCTTGCTCATGCTTCTCTGTATAAAGCCCCTGAGAGCCATTCCTTCCTACCATCTGCATTTGTGTGCATAGAGAAATGCAGTGCTAAACTGCCCCCACCATTATGATGTACACATCAGAAGCTACTTAGGGGCTTTCATGTATGATTAACACATTGCTACACACAGCCTAAACTTGCATACTGAAAATTCTGTTGCTGTTTTAGGTATTTTTGTAGTTCACAACTGGAAAATTTTCTTGATAGAAATAATTTTTCCCTCTGAAGGCATTGCTAACTTCCATTACCATCACCTTACAATCCAGTGCTGCCAGTGTGCTGCTTGCCATTGGGCACTGGAGTTTTATATATGGCATAAATAGCAGGATAACAATGATATATTGATTATATATATGATTACATATATGATATCATGGTATAATGAAGTCTACTTCAGAAGAGGGAACAAAAACACTGTGAACAGAGACTGGGGATCTCTGCAGTTCTGATCTCTCAGCTGTGCCACAGCTAGTGCCAGTGTACAAACCAACCTGTGTTTCTGCTTTGATGATGTTCCTGAATCCTGCCACTTGGCCTGAGCACCCCGTGCCCTTGTGACACTCCCAGGTTTTGTTCTCACTGCCTCTCATCCTCTGAAACCACAGCAAGGGAGCAGAGCTAAGAAGCAGGGTTGGGAGATGACTGCAACCTCTTGTGCAGAGGCAGCTGCCAAGCAGGATGACTGGCACCCAGAGAGGAGCCTGCCAGGGCTGCTGCCTATTCTGGATTCTCTCATGCTGCCACAATAAAGGCTGAGTGAGAAGACGAATCCCACCATGCCAGAGGTTGCCAGTAACTGGAAAGAGGAAGGGACTGTAGAGGGCTCTCTCTTGGACACACATCTCATGCACAGAGGTGGCATTTTCCCCTCACATCTCCTGGGTAGAATGTGCCCTGTGGGAGTCATCAGGAGCTGATACCACCTGAGGCACAAAGGGAAAAAAGACAGTTTGCCTGACTTGTGGAGCTAGACATATCACTCCTTAAAAAAATGTCCTTCATACTGATTGCAAGGGATGTTTGGTTCCAGTCCAGGATATGAGCAGGTTCCACCATCCATTTTTCTATTTCCTGGAATACCAGGGGCAGAATTCTCCACTGGCATTTCAACAGTGCAGCAGATGATTCCAACAGGAGTTATGGCACAAGGGGAGTTCTTTCCATCACTGAGCCACAGGACACTGCTCGTCCCTGTGCTGCTGCCCTGGACCTTCTGTTCAACTGATTCACACTTTAAAACAAACAAACACCAATCCCACAGCAATCACTTCTAGTGCTCAATCAGCCAAGAGATGACGAGTTCATTTTCCTGGACTGATAAAATGCTTTGTGATTTCCTCTGTGTTCCTGTTAGCAATCTCAGTGTTCTCCTTTACTAACAAGGAATAATTAGCAATCATTATTTTAAGCCAATATGGAGCAATATTCCCTCCAGAGAATACGTATGAAGTACAACAAAAGTCTGCAATAAGAGAGAAAAAAATGTTTGAAAAAAAAATGTTTGAAACCTATCAAGATTAATCCTGAGGTCTCNAATAAATAAATAAAAATAATAATAGTAATTATAATAAAAAACTACCAACCAAACCAACACCAAAACAAAACCCAAACCTGAAACAAACAAATGCCAAAACAAACAAGGAAATAAAGCCACAAACAGCAACTAGAAGTTCAAAGCACGTTAAAAAAAATTGGAAATTATAAGGAATATGTCCAGCTCTGACTGATCTGAGTATGTAGTGGACTGACAATGTAGTTTACTGGTAATTTATGAGCAGAAAGTGTGCAGGTCACCTGTTCTCTGCAATGTGAGTAGCCCTGGGAGAAAGCTCACAGCTCTGCCAAAAATACAAACAGCCTTTGAAAGCTGCTTGTTAAAAAAGGGTAAAAGGATATTTGCAAATAAATCTTGGTAGACAGGCCTGTTCAGACAGCCCTGTACAACTGCTGGAACATATTTATAGAAGGCTGCTTCATGGCACAGAAATAGTGAGTGTGTTAAGCACTGGCACTGCAGCCAGAGCAGCTCTGCCCAAGAGGGGTCTGCGTGCTCTGCAGCACCAACTGGCAGCTTGGCTGCTGGGGCACAAGAAACTCACAAGGGGGAAAAAAAAAAAAGATGATGAGACAAAAGAGATGAGAAGAAAGCAAGATGAGAGAAAAGAAAACATCAGAACTTCCCAAGGAGGAAGGCAGGGCTTTAGTTGGGTCAGAAGAGTGAGGTTTGTAGCAGTCTGAGCATGGAACTCCTGAGGGCTCCTCAGTAAGCCAGCCAGTGCCACAGAGATATTTAATTGCCTATTTCCCTGTGAGATCAATGGGTTCTGGGCAGCAGGACCCCTTGGAGGACTTGATTTTCAGTCTCTTTCTGCCTCAATACCCTACCTGTACAAAGGAGGAGATCTCACCGTATTATTTCAGTGCCATAAGTCTAAATATCTACCCAGTGCAGAGCTGGGATGCACTCCAGCAGATCACACAAAGCAGTTTGGGTGCTGGAGCCTCTCCTTTTACACAAAACACATGCTCACCAAAGACAGAAAACATGATTTAGGGAGAAATCTCACAAACCATTCATACATATAACTGATCAATACTTAACAGCAGTAGCCAGAAACAAAATGACTGGCTGCTCAGATCTTTAGTTGGTACACACAAGAGTTTTGCACAGTAAACTCATCCCCTTGAAAATGACTGGAAATAAATAAAGGCAATTGCTTCCCTATTTTTGCTTCCACTATTTTCATAAATTTAAGAAGAATGCCAGTTCTACTGAGCTGTAGCAGAACTCACTTCAAAAATACCAAACAAACACTTGCTGTGGTATTTCCACTTTCAAAAACCTATTTAAGGTTTTTTTGACTTTACTGCTGTAGAAACTAAATTTTCCTCCACCATTTCTAAAAGAGGGGGAGGAAAAAATACAGTTTTCTGAACTCCATTTTGTTTATTGCTGTTCCAGAAAAGCCAAGTTAATATAACAAAATGGAACTGCAAGAGCTAGTGCTGTGCTGAGAGTTGTACATTTTAACAGAGGGTGAACTGTTCCAATCTGACAATGAAATACGATTAAAAAACTATTCATTGAACCACTCCAGGTTGCTTCTCCTCAGCAAGGATGCTGTCTCTGAAATATTTACCTTTCAACTCTCAGATGCTCCTACCACGGAGCCATTAAAGTCTCAACAGTTATTTTTCTGTACTGGTTTGTTCCCAGAATTGCTCACAATTTTTTCAAGCAAAATAAATTTCAACCTGAAATTTATAGAGTGAATTCTAGTAGGTTACAAGCCATACTCTAACAATTTCTGTATGAAATTACAACAACACAGTAAGCTGCATTATAATGCAGAACTAAAACCAGGATAAAAAGAAACAGTCAAAAAAAAAAACCAATAACCCAGATAGTCTGATTGGCTTCCATTTAACTTTGAATTTAACTAATAATCTTCTATTCAGCCCTGCACTTACACTCAATTATGACTCGCAGTGCTTTGACATATTCAGTGCAAAACACATGAAGGATGTATTTTGTGTTAGTCTTTCTTTTCATTTTATATCATCATCTCCTGTATTTGCATATAAAAGAGCAAATGTGTTGGAGTCCCTGGTGGAATTAGGGAGGCTGTACAAATATTCCACATTCTGCTGGCTGTTCCCACCCGAGCTGTGCTAATGCTGATAAACCCTTTGAAGCTGCTACAGCTCTGGGAGAACAGACTGTCTTGATTAAAAAAAAAAGCCAGAATTTCACCAAAAAGAAAAAAAAGGAAAAGGGTTTTTTTTAATTGGAGCCAAATTACAAAACTAATCTCTGATTTCATCTACTGGTTGTTCTCCATTCCCCCAAACTCCAAGTTTTGAACCCCTTGGACACTGCTGCAGTGCTGCAAAGGTCGGGGTAAAATGCCAGGGGTGGTGCCTGATCAGACCCTGTTCCAGTAGCAACTAAACTCATCTAAAATCAACTGAGAAAAAGTCACATTTCAGAACATTCTCTTCACACATTTGAGATGTAGATGCAAGAAATATTAACTTATCACCAGCAGTTATCTATTCCATTCTGCCAGTTTAAGATGAGTGCTGTGATAGATTTCCCAGAGTTTTCTCTCCTCTCTAGACAGTATTCCCCACCAGTTTCCCCCAGTCCTGAGCACATCTCAGCCCAGCTGAGCTTTATCTGACACATCTCAGTCCTCCACATGGCAAGGTCCATCCTCAAGGCTCCTCTGCACAAACTTCAGCAGCTCAGATAAAACCCTCCACGGAAACTGGGCTGAGTTTTGGGGCACTAAGAGAGATTTCAAGCTCCTCTGGCAGAAATGAGTTTGCAGAGCTATCAACGAGGCAGCTCCTTGGCACCACTGCATTTATTTTTTCTTGGGAAAGCTGTTTCAGAAATGTAATGTGATCAGGGAGTAAATCACTCAGCCAGGTTTTTGCCTCCTGTTGTCCATAAGGTAGGTTGGTAGCAGAGAGCTGGTTATGAAACTCACATTTTAACCCTTGGGTTAAATGAGAACACATGAACAATCCAGCCTAAAGTAGAATTTTATATATAGATACATAGATATATACACACACGTATGTGTGTGTGTGTATATGTGCATATATATAGTGTATATATATAAATACACATATATACATGTATATATAAATATATGTGTGTATATAAATACATATGTATATATATATATATTATGTGTGTATATATATATATTTTATACACACACACACACTAGAACCAGATTAAATCTACAAGTTCCATTCATTTTTCACCTTCCTTACCAAGTGGAAAGTGTCACCCGTGGGAAATAAACATTAATATTTCCTTACAAAGTTCTTCAGATTGCTTTTTGAAATCCACTCGGCCTTTTGGTATTGAATTTTAACATTTTGGACCCACTTTCATGTCTTTGGTCCCTTTTCTCTCATCAGAAAGCAGAAGTGTGGTGCAGTGCAGGGGCACAAGACAGAGCAGGAGAGCAGGGAATAGAAACAAGTGAACTCCAAAATACAGCGTATTTTATGGTCCCCTAGATGCCAACTCTTTAAGATTACTGAGGTCTACTAAGGATCTTTAAGTTCTAAGCTAGACCAGGGTCTGAGTTAACACAGAGGTAGTTTTAACAGCTGAAATAGCATTGCACCAAAAATACACTTAATATTTTCACACTGCAAACTGAGCACAGTGAGCTGCAAATTGGCTTTCAGGAGCCAATGCAATGAACTGAGGCCATAATTCAGAATTTCTTCATTTCTCCTCTAAGCTCTCAGATGCAACAAAATCTAGCAGGAGGCACGTTGAAATCAGGTCAAAACTAGATGTATATTGATCTTCTTATTAAGTTTGGACTTGAAAAAGAGATGATCTATATTGCTAAGCAGGTTGATCGTAAAAAGTAATGGAAAAAGGGGAGAAAAAATAGAGTTTGGAGTTCCTTTGTACATCTGAGCACTGTTTATTGCATTGCAGGAGGCAAAGGTCCCATGGAAAAAACTGAATAAAGCCCAGACTCGTGTAATCTCATGAAATCAAACTCCTTGTGTTTATTGACTGGCTCTGTGGCTTTCCACATCATTAGTAAGCTGAAATGAGTGTTTATGGACAGGCAGGCATTTAGTTAAAGAGAAACCCTAGAAGCCAGTGGAAAATTAGAGTGCAGAATTTGTGTGTGACTCAAGCTGCTCATTATTTCTGGTTGCAGAGTTAAGTGGAGAGCTGGTTGCACCCTGCCCTGGCCCTGTGAGCAATCCCTCAAAGGAAGGGTTTTGCCAACAGGCTGCTCTGGAGCTGAGCTGCTGGAGGATGTGCTACACCAGGTGATTCACAGGGAGTATTAGACACATATTGATTAATTCATCCTCCTTCCCTTAATTACTGACGTGCTGGAATTGACAGCTTTGTAAACCATTCTAATCTACTTCCTTAAACTGGATTTGGCACTGATACAAAGCCTAATGTTTTATTTATTTTTTAATCCTAGAAATATCTGGGGGAAGGGAGCTCCAGAGCTCACCCAGCCCAAGCCCTGCTGAGAGCAGGGACATCTCAGCTAGAGTAGAGAGCTCAGAGCCTCCTCAACCCCACCTGCAATGGCTCCTAACTGCACTTAAAATNATTATTAATATATTGGTAGTATATTATATTTAATAATTAATTAATATTAAATTATTATCTTATTATTATATCTTATTCTTACTTCAGACTGTTCAGAAGTGTATTAATACAAGCTACCCAAAACAGAGGTGTTAAATCCTGTGAGCACTCAGCACTATCTTCCTCAGAGAGCCATGAATTTTCTCTTGGACAGCAAGAGCTCAGATCTCTCTTCAAACTTTCCGAATCCACCAGTGCTCCCCAGTGATAACTGCTAATTGGAAACTGGTGCCACTCTGATGTGAGCTCCCCAGCCCTCAGGAACATGGAAGCCTCGAAGCCTCAGCACTTGAACATTCTCCCTGGAGAGCTGATAGAGGAAATAATCAGGAGAAATTCCTGGTGCTGGCTGCTGCTGCACCTCAGCAGAACTCTTTCAAGTTGCCCAGCATGGAAATTGCTTGGCCTGGTGCTGCTCCAGCAGCCCCTGGGGGCTGGGGCCATGTTATTAGCTGTAATTTCATGTAGTTCTGCAGCTGCTGCTATAATTTCAACTCACAGACTTCCAGCTTCTGCATTTCAACAGTTTGCCTGAACTCAGAAAGGAAAAGTGAAAAAGATGATTTTATTCTGCCTGTCAGCGAGCTAGGAAAGGGAGGGGGGGGAATTTGAGGCTTTCATTTCATTTTCATTCCAATAAATATAAACCACTCCAAATCTCGACGTGATAAGACAAACTACTTCAATCTATGTGCCTAAATAATTGTAGTGTCCAACAGTAAAGACCAGAAAATATTTCACACCTGCATTAATTTATTAGCTGCTGCATAATTTCTTTTAGCACTAAATTACTGTGAAGTCTCTGCAAACTTGCACTTGTTCCTATTTCCATAGAAATAAAAGTGCTTTGGTTTGGGGATTTCTGAGCAGATTTCTGTTTGCATCTCTCCTCCAGATCTGTACCACATTCTGCAGTGCCCTCTGATGGCTGCCAAGCACCTGGCAGCACAAAGTCACTCCAGAAACCACCAGAAACCCAGAAATCTCACCATCCATCCATCCATCCATCCATCCATCCATCCATCCATCCATCCATCCTTAATTACAATTACATCATTAATATCAAGGGGATTACTGACCCTGATTTCAGTGCCAAATTCATCACCAAAACCTTCTCTGCTCCTCCAGGGGTGTGTTCAAACCAAGCCCCAGATGCATCCACAGCCTTCTCAATTCCACACTGCCAAGCAGTGTAAAACCAAACAGCACATGCCGTGTTCTTTGCTGGGAAAATACAGAACAGGTGATAGAGCTACAATAAATAAACTTGTCTGTTCTAATTTATCCTCTCAAAGTATCAAAAGGACTAAGAAAGCCACTGGGAAAACAGCTTTTCCTTATCAAAGCTGTGCAAACAGCTACAACGGACGAGCAGCATCCCCAGGTGTAGAAATATTGTATATTTATATATTTGTGTCCAGGGAAGAAAATCTGTCAAGTAGAATTTTTCAGATCTGTGCGTGGGAAAAAAGAAGCAATAATCTACAAATGACCAGATGCAGCCAAGGGGTAATAATAAATCTAGGAGACAAAAATCTACTGCTATGAAAGCCTGGTTCTGTAGACTGTGTGCACTGGAGCTGGGGAGAACCACCAGGATATGGACACAACAGGGTGACTTTTCACAGACATCAAAGGCAAGTGTTTCATTGCAGCTTTGCCCAACAGCTTTGTTAGGAGTTGGAACAGTTTTTTAAGTTTGGACCTCCTTAGTTTCTACAAAAACCTGAATTTAGTTGCAAACGGTTTCAAAGCACAGAAGCATTTAAGAAAGAAGAAAGCACTTGAGCATCACACCCTGCAAATCAAACTCAATGCTTTATGAAACAACTACTGCACCCTGAGCAAAGCCAGAAACCTCAGTGAAAGTACAAATGAGAAAACACTGTTCTGTAATTCAAAATTATCCTGTAATCTGGATTGTAAAAGGGAGAATGAGTGGCAGTGCAGGGAAGGGATCTGCTGTCACACTGCAAGGCAATCACCTGAGCATATTTTCCAGGCAATTAAAGCAACTCTCATTATCTGCAGGATGAAAAATGTCCTTAAAAGTCCGTTTTGTTTCAGTGCTGGAAATGAGGAGTTTGTGCTGTGGTGACAGAAGCAGGTTTAGCTACAAAGAGCTGCCAAGGTGCAGCACATTCTGATCACAGTTTAGACTCCTGGCAGCATCTGACACATGCCAATGAAGCTACAGGTATTCCTCTGCTAATTTCCAGCTTCTCTTTTGGAATATTAGAGTTAGAGCAACAATATATACAGATATATTCTGTTTATGCACGATAGGTGTGTGTTTATATGTGCAATATTGCAACACTTAGCAGAATTTATCAAAACCAGGAATGTTCAGTTTGGACCAAAAGGGCAGTTGTCTTCATTCCTCAAAGGTTAAAAACAGGGAGGGTAAAATCTCATTTCTAAAGCTGTTTTCTCAGAGACAAGAAGTTTCCAGTGTTATGTTTGCTCTCAAAATAGATTCTGCAAATTCATCAGACTTTCTGGTAAATAATTCATATTAAAAAATGTGCTGTGGAATAATGTGAAAATTTGCTGTACTAAGGCAAAGAATTTTAATGCTGGTTGAGAGTTACTCAGCTCAACCTAACTTGGGGAAAACATAATTAATGCTCAGGCATGACATATTTCTATGCACTGATTCTTACAGCAACTGCATCAAGCCTGCAACAGGCACTTAAAACATAACTCAGGGGGAATGAAGAAGTTAAAATCAAACCTTTTTAGTCCAGTGAGAAGTACATATATAGAGATATGTAAATATAGAGAGATATATATGTACATATATAAAGATATATATGTTAGCTAGGCTTAGAAATACTCTAATTCACTGGAAAAATATGAAGACAATTCTCTGCCATGTACATGCTTCCAAGACAAAACACACTAGGCAAAGATCTTCCATTCACCTACCAAAAATATCAGATGTTCACATGACATTATGTTAAGTACTGTAGAATAAAATCGATTTCCACATCAATTTGTTTGGAAAATCAGTATTTTCAAAGAAAATTTAATTGTATATA